>JAMKCH010084904.1:0-41581 GCA_023653785.1 Ophioderma brevispina | reverse complement strand
ACATTTAGACTTAGGAAAATGTCCTTATTTTCTATTTTAGAGCTTGTTCATCGAACTGGTTGTATAGCCATACTCTCTCAGATTTGAATTCCATAATAGGGGAAGGGTAGTTTATTGTGTCGTCCTGCCTGTAAGGAATTAAAGAAACATAGTATCCACTTTGCCACTGTTGTTGTAGTCTCTTGATGTGACTGTTGATGATATTGTCTGTTAAACGATTGTTGTCTGTTGTCAAAAAGGGTTGCCTGTAATAATGCCATAGCTGATTGATTTCAAACCAAAATGAGTCATAGGTGCACAGCTGATCCCTACATGTGTGATGAGATCAAAGTTCATACTAAGTAAAGGTCCTGCGGTCAAGTTTAACATAGGATTGAATTGTAAATTGACCCTATGAAAAGTTTAATCTCATTGAAACCAAACTTGGTTTAGGGGGTTTACCCGGAGGACCTACATTTATGAGGTCAAATGGTCACACATCAAGCTGAAAGGTCATAATGAGGCCAAGTTATAAAACCCGACGCAGACGAGACTAGCAGTCCGAAGACCGCGATGTACTTTTTTTCTTAGTAATTTTCCAGCATTCGTAGGATGATTTTTTTTAAAATACTTAATTCTAGTACTTAATACGTATACGATTTAATTGTCTATTTTGTAACTCAATTCAGCCATATATCGCTGGTCCGAGTAGTCTCGAATCATACGCCTTTCTTGGAGATTGGACAAATTGCCTGGGTTAGCAGATTTCTCGCCTACCCGAAGACGTATTGTCCGTTGTGAACTAAATTGTGTACAAATTTTTAATTATTTTAGTTTGTCTTGGGTTACTTCATTTTGCAAACATGTGTGTTTTTCGTTTGTACATTACAATTTTATCCCCTGTTTTGTAGTTTGATAATGATATAATTGCTCTATTTTCTATGTAAAGTGCCTAGATTCGTCTGCATTATTATTATTCTTATATTATATTATTATTGGATTGTCGGACTTTCCATATTTAAACACTTGGGGTCGCGACGACAAAACAGTTTACAAGACAAGTCCCTATGGGACGCTCCATTTAAAAACCGTAGTCCTAGTACAATGAAACGTTTAACTTAGTGTCCTTCGGACTCTCAGACTTAACCGCTTAGTTTCCGACGGACAAAACGAATCTTATCACACACAGTCCTATGGGAAGTTCCATTAAAACAGGAGTCCTAGGACAATGAACGTGAACTTTGTGTCTGTCGGACTCTCCGAACTTACAACGACTAATGGCATAATCAAAAAATAATCAGACATAATAAAAGGACCCTTACTGAAATCACTTCCACAAGTTTGAAAACAAATTTGGATTTTACATTCTGTAAAAACAGTAAAACAGGAAAAGTTCCAGTAGGGGGAGGTGGCAGTTCGGCAATTGCTGGAACAGAAAACCAAGGTTTTGACATCAATCCCTGACATAATTGTACAGTGTAATCTAGCATGTTTTGTGACACAATTCAAAAGCATTCAGACGAGGATCAGGCATTGTACGTTAGGCTTGTAGTAATATTGATCTGGCAAGTGAACTATGGATTAATCCTGGTTACACATATACAACTACAATGGTCTGTTAGCCTTATGACAGCATGTTTTTCAGTTTTAGTAATGCTGGCAGTAATGTTAGCTTCCTTTTTCCAGAAATTGCAACGAACTGCCACGAACTGCCACCTCCCCCTCTGGACCTTTTTCCTGGTTTTTCCTGTTTTTACAGATGTAAACACCAAATTGGTTTTCAAACTTGTGGAAGGATTTATAAGGGTCCTTTTCATTATGTCTGAATATTTTTTATGCCATTATGTCGCTTTAAACCTTAGTGTCCGACGGAACAAAAGATCTTATCACACACAGTCCTATGGATGTTCCCTTTTTAAAACCAGGATTTCCTAGGACAATGAACGTTGAACTTAAGTGTCCGTCGGACTCTCATCCTTAAACCTTAGTGTCCGATTGACAAAAGAACTTATCATCACACACCGTCCTATGGGAACGGTCCCATGTTTTAAAACCAGGATCCTAGGACAATGAAACGGTGAACTTAGTGTCCGTCGGAACTCTCAGACTTAAACCTTAGTGTCACGACAAAAGAATTATCACACCCAGTCCTATGACGTTCCATTTTAAACCAGGAGTCCTAGGACAATGAACCGTTGAACTTAGTGTCTGTCCGGACTCTCAGACTTACACCTTAGTGCCCAACGGACAAACACCAACTTATCCACACAAGAAATGCTTGCTTATATGTTTCACACCATTCCATTGCGCATAATAAATTGTAATTTGAGAAACTCCTTTGAGCTTACTTTAATGAACTTGGGTTACATGATAGTCTGATAGTCTGATAGTCTATAACGACCAATGTGTGTACTTTATTATTTAAAATATATCATAATTAAACTAGTGCATTTTTCTCCCTGATTTGTGAACCTTTGACCTATGTAGGTGACCTTTGACCCTCAGATTTGTTCTGTTCTCAGGTCAGCTGTCCTTTTGACAAATGTTGTGGTCATAATGCATTTCTACGTAAATTGACCTCAAGTGACCTTTGACTTTTTGGGGTCACTTTTGGAAACTCTGCAAAGAAAGTCGGATATTCCTCCTACCTTCAATGTAAATTCAGCCCCGTAGGTCAAAGCATAACGAACGCAGAGCCGTACGACATCCTCGCAGACAGACATAAATCTCATTTTAGTATTATGATATTACTTATATAAGGTGATTTTTGACAGTTTTGGACAGGTATTTGTTGGAAAAGTAACCCCCATTCCAAGAAAACGACTGTGAGAATATTACACATAGGTTTATTTCCAATATGAATATCCTAAGTGTTGAAAATGAAAATTAAAACCTAGCCAAATCACCTTGGGTCAAAGTATATAACATCAGGAACACCACGAACCATTTTACAGACGCACACACCTGGCGTACCCGGGGGGGGCCTTTGGGGCTAAGCCCCTCACAAGCTCAGAAAAAAGAATGAGGAAGAAAGAGGAAGTAGAAGAAAAAGAGGAAGAAAAAGAAGGAAAAAGAAGAAAAGAAGACGACAAAGAAGAGGAACATGGTCCATTATTTGGATTTTTTTTCATGCAACGCGGATCAAGAGTGTCGGAAGAAGTACGACGCAAGGAAAGGCGTTTTCATGTCTTTAAAACCCTAAAACCTAAAACCACCACTCAGGAGCTTCAACGGGGCTCTGTCCCCTGGACCCCTAAGGCGGCCCCTGGACCCCAAACCGTTAGTCCTCTGCTCGCTTCACTCTCATTGTTCAAACATCTTTAGTCCAAGTCCCCAGCCCCCCTCAAAAAAAATTTCCTGGTCACGCCCTATGGCATAAGTGAAAGGGCATATTGCCCCAGATCATGTGTTGAGAGCCGCTTTCACTATTTTTGTTTGTGTTCAAAATGTGGGGATACGCAGGTTTATCTTTGGCCATTTTAAATATTTACGTCAAATGTGCAAGCTATATGGAAATATTCCATTTTATTTTGTTTTTTTTTTTAGATTTTGACGGCCATTTTGAAAACCAAAGAACCAAGCCATAGAAAATACATTGGGAATTCAAACCACGTTGAAATATATTCCTAGATGTCATAGCACTTGAAACGAAAACTTAATCAAACTTCAGAGGCAGGCACTGGCCTACTTTCAAAATTAAAAACATAATATGGGCGACCATAAAAAAATATTTAACGGGCATAGTTGAAAAAACCTGCCCAGTTTTTTTTTTTACCAACAAAATTGAAAAAAATAACACTGTCTGCTGTAACCAATAATTCAATGTGCATAATTATGTTTGTATTCCACACAAGGTTTTTAGAATAATTTGAATTAAATACAAATGTTTACCATCTCAATCGAAGTTTTACTTAATTGTTAGTTGTTTGCCTCCACATTTTTGAAAAAGACAACTGCAAGTAAACTTTGTATCCCCCCCTGGCAGATGGATTCTGAATGTGACCTCAGTAGCCCTTTGACCTTGATCCATTACCTTTGACATCATCCCCGTATGAAGAAAGCCCCCCTATTGCACATTAACCCCAATTCTGGTGTAAAATCGGACTGTAAAACTTTTCGAGGAGATGGAAAAAACGAAAACCTAACGAAACTGGAACCCACACCACACCATACATTGAATACACTTACGACATGACCTCAGAAGAACCTTTGACCTTGATCTATGACTGTTTCTCATCCACATTTGAAGAAATTCCTACTTCCTACTGCACCTTGTACACTCAAGTCTGGTTTAAGTCGGACTTACTTTTCGAAGGATTTAAAAACATGCGGACAATTCGCGCAATCGCAAAACTCCCCTCTGCTTTTCAGGCCAGGGGTAAAATGGACCCATTAAAAAAGAAGGGAATATTACAGAGAAAATATGTCAGCCAGATCGTTTTCATATTTTTTTTTTGATGGCTATTTTAATTTCGAATTTTAGAAAACCGTCAAAAATGAGCTCCGAAAACACTGTTTTTGAATCCAGTATTCTCAAATTATCATAAAAGGACTCCGTTTGTCACTGTCCAAAGAAACTTTATTTGATAGCCAGGTTAAAATGCAATGTTATTTCATAATGACACTTAATATAAAGTAATACTTATATAATTCGAAAATCATAAAGAAATAGAAAACAATATAACAGACGCAGGGCCAAAAAATCTAATTATTATACTAAATTTGTCAACACCATTGAAGTGGAAGTAGCACCATGATGGGGATTCGACCCGTGTTTAATATCTCCCCTAAATAACACAATACACAGCTATTCTACACTATACATACTTGTGTAGTCTGAGTCACTGTAACCACACAGGACTGCTCGAAATCGGTCGGCATTTTTAAGTCATAAATGCCGTTTTTTGTCGTCTGTAGTGTTTCTATATTTTAATATTTTTGAAATATATTAATGGCAAAAGGACATCATGTCACAGTAATCAGAGACCTATGACCTGGGACGCTCAATTTCGTGAATAGTTGTAATGATCTGAGTGTCCCAAAAGTGAGTGTCCTAGTCATAGACATTAATTCGTTTCAGATACAGTATAACTTCATCAATATCTTAGCAATAGTCTGTATAGGGACAGCTACTATCAGATAATGAGTGTCCATATGACACCAGTTCCATTGATTAGTGTCCTACAGACAGTAGGTTACAAAGATTGATGGTCTCATGGGCAACGGGTTATAGAGAGCTGATTGTCCGACGGACAGTATGTTTCAGAGACTGGGTGTTCGTAGGACAGACAGCAGGATTCAGAGACTGGCGTCCTCTGAAACCTGCTGTCCTACCGACAATTTTATAGGTAGGAAACTCCGTTTCCTTTACAGTATACGGGTAAGAAGTTGCGAAGTCGGTGGCACAGTTGCCTATAGTTATTATTGATCAATAGGGCCCGAGTGAAACCCATAGTGCACTGCATTCGTTATTAGCACTGCTGCTCAGAATTTTAAAATAGCTACGGAAAAAGCGCACCCCTCATCTTAACAAATCCTGCCTACTGACCTAATTCATATCTTAGTAACCTTACAAAACTGAAATACATTTCCTTCCCTTTCTGAACATTCGGTAAGATTAAACACTATATTCCACAAATCAAAACAAAACCTTTTGGCAACTAGAAACATTGGGGACAAATTCCCATTTGGATCCTGAAATGATGATCTTAAACCTGGTTTTCAAGTAACACCCGATAAATTTCACACCATTCCCTGAATTCCTACTTTGTGTTTTGGCTTTGTCTCTTGAGTATTCTATATCTGGGACTGCAACCTGAATTTAAGAAATTACAATTCTTCGAAATGATACTTCACCTCATAATATACAGCCCTGTATTAAAGCACTGCCAAGTTCAACTTTACTGTGCAATAAGTGTAAGATATTAACCAAAAATAAACAACATTAAAGTTAAAGTTACACAAAGGTTACCTGATTCGTTGGCGTGTTGAGTCCTCCTCCTCCTTAAAAACTAACGCACTAAAAGTATACATGGTTTTCAATACTTGATTTCAATATTTTATGAGCTCTATTGGAATAAATAATGTCTTCTGGAAAAGATGGACAATAGAATATCGAACGTTCTTTCTAAAGATTCATTCTCTGACACTTATAATCTATGAAGTGAATTATGTAAAAAGGAGATGATTGAGTTTTTTCTGTCGTGCACGACAGAAAATCAAAGCACGGTTTTCTATAGGAACGATTACGATAGCGGGCAAGTTCAAAACAAAGTTTCCGGATTTCTTTTGTACTCGTTTGTCCAATACACCTTCGAAGCGTTCTCGGCAGGTGGTCTACAACCGATCAAGTGCAATTTATGAGAAATTCGTATTCTCAAAAAATTCTCCTCCTATCACTTTTAATAGCGAGAAATCTTTATTCCGAGGAACGTTCAAATTATACTTGTTTGACAGCTTCAATTTCAAGAAAGAGGTATGCCATTCTTGTATATATATTGATTAGTTGACCATAGGCGACATATTGTTATTAATTTCATTACTTAGATTGCTTCCATCTAGGTCGCAGAACACAGGCAAACAATTCATAGACGTTTTGCGACGTCCCTTGTCATTTTAAATCAAAGCTGGACATCAAATATCATTTTTTTTTTTGGTTTGCATTTATTTGGAGTTGCTTGTGCAACAGCAAATATATGTTTTGTTTTCAACGGCCTCTCTAGAAAATGGCAGAAATTTAGTCCCAGAAGCATTATATTGCATATAATAAAAATAAAATAACAGGTCACGACATTGGCAAAATATCATCGTTTTCTGCAAAAGCCTGGAAGTTCTCAACAAATATTATAATGGATATCAGAATTCAACTGAAATTTCAGCTTGCTCGAAATTGCCCCCCCCCCTCAAAAAAACATTTTACGTTGACTTAGATCATCTATATTTGACAGGCCTGTCATGTCAGACCACTCACATGCGTGTTCTCAACGCCACCAATGTTGATCATTGGTTTCTGAAACCCTACTTTGGCACTTTTCCAATTCTCAAATTCCTTTTCATTGCTGGTAAATAATTTTCACTGCAACTGGATAAGTTATGAGTTACTCTATTTAATTTTTAAAGCATTGTGTTTCAGCGATAGAACGATATTGCCAAGAGCTTTTGTCAGCTTTTAAAACTCGATCAAGAAAATATAAAAGATCTCGTTGACATTGGTTTGCATGAGGAAGAGAACGATAACTCAGACGCCCCTGTATTATGCGCCCAAAGTATCTTTGACATCAAATTTGTCAGGAAGAAGATAAAAAGCACTGAAGGGGAAAGTGATTGCTTTTTCATGACTGTAACAACATTGACATTCATGGTGTTGTAAAAGTAAACAGTTTGATTTGAATGATCGCACAGACGAACTAAACTTTCCTCCAGGGATTTATCTTGCAGTACAGTTTTCTACATATGCCCGATAACCATCACCAGGCGATGACAACACTTTTGGAACTTTTGCATTTATGGATATTGTCTCGAGCACTAGAAGATGCTTCTTGCTGTCAAGATGAATGATTTCTTCGATAATCCAAGGCTTTTAGCCTGTTTATGGCATTGCCACAAAGCGCGTAGCTTCAGAAAGCATTTACGATATCACGAGTACACGGAACACATTTCAAGATGATAAATTGCAAAGATCAGGATGATGAAACCTGTCCTCGGCTTATAGAAGATTTCTCCTTTAATTCTGCCTTATGTATTTTTTAAGCTGGGAAATACAATGCTTTAAGTGATTCATTGGTCATTTTAAAATATGGACGTTTGAAGTCACTAAAAATATAAAACTAAAGAAATTTTATCGGAAGTGGGACCTACACAAATTATAATTTTAAAACTTGGCAAATATAAATTTAAAAACTATTTTCTCACAAAACCCAAATGTCAGTTATAACCTTATAATTCTCAGCTCAAGGTTTAACTAAACCTTGTGTGCATATAAAACAACTTAATCAAGATCGATTGTAATATCTTGCGGGAAATGTAGTGAAAATCAGATATCAAATACCCTAACCATAAGGGAAAAAATAAAAGTTATTTGTTTTATGTAGAACTTCAAAGGGGGTACATATGGAACTCTTGCCCTCAAGTTTAAACACTTTTAAAGGTAATATGTCATTTCTGGACATCCTTTGCCAAAATAATTTAAATATCCTTACTTTGCCAAACATGGCGAGAGTTAATTATAGAATAATTTAAACATGACATTAAGTTGTGAGCTCTAGGTAGAGGTGCACCGTTGCAGCGAACAATACACACAGACTGAGGACCCAAAACTGTTGAAAATTTATCGAATGAACGCACGATTTCATTTAAACCTGAAAAAAAGTTTAGGAGAACTAACTTTAAGATATTCATCTACTATTCTTCACGTATTGGACTATCAACCGATAAGGTAAGCTGGTGAAAGTTAGAGGATCGCGCAAAATGTCAACAAAAATGACTTAAGTATCAAAGTGGTGCATTACACACACTTTATCAGCTTATCTTACAGTTTGACTTGAAAATTACCTTTGACTTTGAAATGTGAGCTTTGATACCTCTGTGACCAAACTTTGATTCCAGTTGGAGTTAAAACCTTTTTGCAGAGAGAGAGACAGATAGACAGACAAATAGACGGACAAACAGACGACCGCACTTTAAAACAACGCATCGTAACATCAAATCCAACCTGCCTTTAATGCCATTACTAACCTGAAGAAAAGGTCAGAAAACATTCTCTAATCTTGCTTTATCTAATATTGATGAAAGATGCCGTTAAAGTGCTACTATACCTACCTACCTGTCAGTACCTGACCCTCTTCCAGTGAATTTCCACCACCAGATATTGCTATAACGTTTTAGGAATATATTTGTAATGGGGGTGTCGGCGTGAAATCATCACTTCATACCCCGCGAAGGTTAAATTCTAAACTCAAGAGAGATTGAGCCACGATAGCACCGAAGCACTTGTTAGTCACGTTCTAAGACACCGCAACTTAAAGCTACTGGATGTCTCTTACTTACAGTTACTGCACCATCAAGATATAGATGTGACCAAAATTTCGTTTTATAGAACGCGTATTCAAGGACATTTTAAAAAAAATAGCATTCTCAAAAAAACTTCACCCAGATTAAATGTTTACAGTTTCAGTTTTAAAATAATAAAAATAGTTCATTCACAATCGGATGGTATCTAAGGTTAAGGGACGCCTTCCTTAAAACATAAATTCCCATAAAAATTTTAATTTTAAAGTTTTAATTTTATGTCAAGCCAGCAATTTGAAAATTTTGTTCGCGACCTTGAATTTCGGATTCATTGCCAAAGATAAAACAAAAAATTATGTAACAACGATATGCTGTAGCATGGGAACTTTAAAAAAAAAAGATGCCCAATCGGATACCTTTCGTCAAAGTTAATAAAAAGATAAATGAAGATTTGATTAATTCTGACAATATCCTGAATAGCCCAAGAAAGCCTCAACAGGAAGCTTATTTCCATTGGGGTCCATTTTACCGGGACGGAATTGGGACAGCCAGGGGTAATCACCCTACTCTTTTCGACACTGACTGTGATGTGTGCACGCACAGGTATGACTCTCTGCACATGAGACCGACTGTTTAACGTCCCCTCCGAAGGACGGGGTATTATCATGGTTCATTTTCCCAAGTCCAACTGAACCATGGGGAGAGCGAATTCCAATTTCAATCAATAGCTCTTGTACAGATTAAATCCAGAATTTAGTACCCGATTAAATACCTGCAAGTGGTCCCGCCGGGAGTTGAACCGGGGACCTCTAGCACCAAAGGCTAATACCCCAACCAGCGGGCCACGCGCGATTTCCTAGTAAGGTGACGTAATCAACATTTCCATTAGACAACTTGCACAGAAAACTCGCTGTAGACAATGCATGCTTTACTCTACCTTTTCGCTTTGCTTTTAATTTAGCATTTTAGTACATATTGAAAGAAAAAGTTTATTTGTAACATTCCAGGTGTTTTAGCTGAATTTATCTTGACTTTTTATTCAAAATACTTTCCTCGTTCGTGAATAAATCCATTTTACAGTTGATTTTGTCTTATCTAATTAATGAGATCACGAAATTATCCATTTGGTTATTTCATCTACGGTACTAACAAAAATGCATTTTGATATCCATTACTGTATTTGGTAATCCTTACTTTGCCAAACATGACCAGAGTTATAGAATAATTTAAACATGACATCAATATATAACAGTCAGTCTTCCGCTGGTCAAATATCTTCTAGTGGTCCTACCCATAATGTAGACAAACTTGATATCAATTAGCCGCTACACTTTACCTCATATTTATTTCATTTGATATATTTGAATGTAATTGATCACTCGTTCACAGTGCGTGTAGTGTATTTTCAGTTAACTCTTTTATGAATGACGTGTATATTTTAAGTTTCAATGTATTTCCATTGCCGTAACCTATGATCTCGAGGCCGACGTTATTACGAGTTTTCTTCAAATTAGAAGAAAAGCAATTCAAATGTCAGAAAGAGAAGTGAAATGCTAAAATTCCTATCACGAATTCTACTTCTGCAAACTTGCTTAAGCAATATCACCATAGCGTGTCTCGGCCAATTTTTTCTAACAATAACATATTGAGTGCTTTAAACGTGTTCAGACAGCAACGAACAAATGATGTAAACCAAGTCCCTCATCACACCTTAGTGCTACAAATAACACATTCTGTGCGTGGGACTCAAATATTTAGCTGTGGGCAAGTTTCGCTCAGGCCACCAATACAGTCTATAGAAGTCAATGTACAGACCACGGGCATTATTGCTTGCAACAGAGACAAGCCGACTGGAAAACTTAAGTGTATCAAAAATGTCATGATTCAATTTGTTGTGAGTTCTAGGTAGAGGTACACTGTTGCAGCGAACAATACATACATGAGGCCTCAAAACTGTTGATAAATGTTTTCAAATGAAAGCACAATTTTATTTAATGTCAAAGAAAGTTTAGGAGCACTAACTTTAAGATAGTTATCTACTATTCTTTAGGTATTCGACTATAAACAGAAAACTGCCGAAGGTTAGAGGATCGGGCAAAATGGTAACAAAAATGAATATCAAAGTGTTGCATTACATACGCCGATAATTGGCTTTGCTCGGTGGCACCGATTTCTTGACTGACACTATCTTCTTGAGGCCTAAGCTAAATAGAGAGAGCTACATCTTAGATGAAAAACCACGTCTTCTGAAAACCAACCCTAATTAAAACACTTAAGTCCCAAGGGGGGGGGGGGGTTCCATATAAACCACATTTGATTTTTTGCGATTTCCTCGGTTACGCAATCAAATTTTTCAAGGAGTTTTTTGCTAATAATTGTCTTGAATTTATGAATAAGCTTCTCCTGACACAAAAGATTTAATCCCGCCCGGCTTCTTACAGAATTAGGTTGGGTCCCTAGGAAACCCCCTCCCCCTTGGGCACTAACGGAAGTGCAAAAACCAAGCATTTTACAAGTAAAATGTTAATTTTGTCCTCTTAACTCGCTCTAACTGTTTAAGTTATGGGAGACCAAGGTGAATTTCAATGGTTTCTGATAAAATTAATATGGAATATAAATTTGGTTAATTTTGCAATAATGTTTTTAATGATTATTCTATAGTAGATTAATGATTATTTTTGTTCAAAACCTTATTTTGGATTTGCTGAGGATGAAAATGTGCTAACCACTTGTTTTGGAGAGTGAACAATTTCATCGAACCATAGGTCATAGCCAAGTTCGGATTTCATTTTTAAATGTGGGTATGTGGTTCTTACGTTACCCCCCATTTACTTGTGTTAGTTTCTGATCAAACTCCCATGGAAAAGTGGTTATCTGGGTTGGGTCCCTAGGAACCCCCCTCCCCACCCCACCCCCCTTGGGCACTAACGGAAGTTTTTTAGCTTGGCACTTAAGTGTTAAAAACAAATTTTCGCTAACAAACGACTTAGTTGCTGACAATATATTTAACCTTGGAGCTACTCATTCAGCAAGATCAGAACAACCCATAAGTTGACTACTTCTTCAACGATTGGGGCGTGACCACTACGAACACTTTCGAGCCCCTGCCTTCTACCGCCTATGAATACTTTGCCTAATAATTCTGTCCTAGAGTCATACGTCATTCTAACCTTGAAAGGTTATGATTTCAAAGCCTTCTTGTCCTTGGTATAATCAAGATAATGTTATTTCCTCATCTCGTGGATGGAACAATCCCTCTGTGAACAGCAAGATTTCAACTTCCTTTACAACCTTTAATACACTTTGTGTTTTAAGCCTTTTTGAGCGAAGTGCATTATATTGTGTAAAGTAATGGCATACGATGTAATGCGATATAATGTGATAGGATGCGATACAATGTGATGCGATGAGACGCGATGCGATACTTCGATCTGATGTGATGTGAGGAGATACGTGTGATGTAGTACTGTGTAAATATAAGACTAAACTGATTGCTTCCTGGTAGTTAAGTCTACACCTTTAAAAAAGTTACCGAGCATACCTTTGGCTAGTTGTCATAGTATAAAATTCAATTTATATCACTAGCGCTCTTACGCAGGATTCAATGTAGGAGCACGCTAACTAAAAGGGAAAATTCAATTGAGGTTGCCAGTGAAGTTGTCTGATTTAATATAAAAAAGTGTAGTTCGACATATTTCTATTGTGATGCATTGAATGAACGCCAAAAGGGGGATTGTCGTTGTTAGGTCCAGTTTACATCACTGGCACCATTAGTTCAGTGCGTCACGAGACGTATAAGTGTTCCTCTATTCACGGGATTCAATAAACCTTTTGCCGCACTACACGTGAGACAATCCAAAAGCTGCTCCCAGGAGTTCCGACGTTGATGGAAATGGTTTCATAAATCTCCTAGCACGTTGTTTATCAGGTAACGCTTAATACGTGTTGAATCATTGTAACCGTGAAGGAATCTCAATAGGTTTAACACCCAAATCATCGGCTTAGAAGGTGGGCCACAGGTATGATAGGTACGAGGCTCCTCTTAATGTCACCGACCTCGGTCTAGAGTATTTACCATGACTGTTCAAAAGAAGTCAGAGCAAAATTAGGTTCTCGCATAACATCAACGAGAACAAGCACATTAGTAATGTGCTTGTGCTTACGTAGTGCGTAATCTATCATGTTCCCGCCGAATTTCTTAATCAAAAAAGCAACTTCATCACAAATAACTTTGACCTAGGTTAGAATGAGACTTTCGATCTCTTTAACATATGGAGATTTCAAATGGACTAACACTTATCTTACAGCTTGACTTCAAATTACATTTGACATTGAAATGTGAGCTTTGTTACATCTGTTACCAAACCTGGATTCCAATTGGAGTTGAACCTTTCAAATAGGACGAACATTTTTAAGTTCAACATTTTGCAGAGAAAGATAGCGACAGACAGATGGACAGACAGTCGCACACACGCGCGTTTCAAGTACACTGTCAAAATCAACCGACCACGACAATTACAAACATACTCATCGTAACATCAAATTCAACTTGCCTTTAATGCCATTACTAACGTTGGCCAAAACCTGAAGAAAAGGTCAAAAGATATTTTCTAAGCTTGCTTTATCTAATATTGATGAAAGATGCCGTTGAGAGTGCCAGTATACCTAACTCTTTGATTAACTGACTCTGTTGCAGTGAATTTCCAACACCATGTATCGCTTTTTTCACACATCTCATCTATAACGTTTTAGGAATATATTTGTAATGGGGGGTGTGGGCGTGAAATCATCACTTCATATCCCGCGAAGGATAAATTCCAAACTCAAGAGAGATTGAGCCATTATAGCACCGAAAAAGTTGTTAGTCATGTTCTAAGACACCGCAACTTAGAGCTTCTGGTTGCGTCTTGCTTACAGGTACTGCGCCATCAAGATATACATGTGACTAAAATTGGTTTAACAGAATGCGTATTCAAGGGCAATTTTAAAAATAGCACTCTAAAAAAACATGACCCAGTCTCAGGCCCGTACGCGGGGGAGGGGGCCACTGGTGCGAGGGGAACAAGTCCAACATTTAACAAGAAAGTCCACTTTTTAGTGATAAGATGTTCCTAAGTTCAAAAAGGATCATTTTAGGGGGTTAGGTCCACTTTTACCAAAAAAGATCAATTTTTTCGAAGTCCCCCTCCCCTTTAATAAATCCTGCGTACGGCCACATTTAAAGGGATTAAAGGCCACAATGGCATAACAAATATTCACACATAATGAAATAGACCCTTACTGAAATCACTTCTACAAATTTGAAAACAATTTTGGTGTTTACATTTTGTAAAAAAATGCCAGAATTTACAGAGTATCTAGCATGTTTTGTGGCACATTTCAAAAGCATTCAGACCGGGATTGTACTTCAGGTTTGTATTAAGATATTGCTTTGACAAGTGAAAGGCGAATTAGCCGGGATTAGCACATATACAATAGCAATGATATGTAAGCTAAGACTACATGCTTTTCAAGTTTGATAAAATGCTGGCAGTAATGTCAGCATCCTTGGTTGAGAAGTGAAGCTTACAAGGAAAATAAAATTAGTTCCTTTCCCTTTTTTACAAAATAAAAACACGCAAATTATTTTTAAATTTGTGGAAGTGATTTCAGTAAGGGTCAATTTCATTATGCCTGAATATTTTTTTCTTGCCATTGTGTCCCTTTAAGCAGTAGCAATTCAACAATACATACACACAAAGAAAACTTATTCATTGTGTCTTCCTGATATATACACTTTGGTTTCGACAAACGGTAACCTACACAATACTTCGCAGATATTCAATTTGAAAGAAATATCGTTGCCTAAGACAGGTTAAATGTTTACTAGGAATAATATCAATTTCCGTTTTAAAATAACAAAAATAGTTCATTTACAATCGGGTGGGCATTTAGTGTTTAGGGACGCTTTCATTAAAACATAAATTCTTTTTTTTTTTTTTTTTTTTCTTCTGTGGTTTCACTTTGGCTCCCAAGTTTCGTTGTAGGTTAAAACCATGAAATCTTGCTGAACCAAAGTAAACTGTGGTCTTACACCAGCTATCTTGACTTTCTTATTTGGGAAATTGAATATTTTTACTCAGCATTTTCTTATTATTTTCATAATCCTTCAAATACTCTCCCACCTTCTATTGTGTAACAATACTTTGGTGTTAAGTGTTTTTACTCAAATCACTGCTGAAGACCATGTTACTCTATGTAAACGATGCATCTTTGTTTGGCTCAAAATCGGCCAAACAGGATTTTTACGTCTCTCAGCAAAATAGGCATAACTTCTTCCTCCAAAGTCCAAATGACACCAAATAAACGTTTTCTGAAAGCCTGTTTATCTCTCTTTATAACCAAAGCAAACACTTGAGCAAAAATAATTCTTAACTAGTTTAATTATTTTTATTCTGAATGTAGGGTTTTTATTGACTCACACTGTATACACTTTGGTTTCGACAAACGGTAACCTACACAATACTTCGCAGATATTCAATTTGAAAGAAATATCGTTGCCTAAGACAGGTTAAATGTTTACTAGGAATAATATCAATTTCCGTTTTAAAATAACAAAAATAGTTCATTTACAATCGGGTGGGCATTTAGTGTTTAGGGACGCTTTCATTAAAACATAAATTCCAAAAAAATGCCTAAAACAACCGGTGCTGCCTAAAGCAATGACCTGAAGCATGATGCATCTAATAGAATAGCTGACGTTTCTTCCCAGTTCTGAGTACGAAAAGAGTAGACACAGATAAAGAGTAGACACAGATAAAGTCGATGAGCCGAGCAAATTTGCGGTATCCTGAAAGGGGACAAAACGACACTTATTATGCAGCATCAGTATACCATGGCCTACACAGAAATGCATGATAGCATTTCTGGAATGGCAGCTATAGCCAGATAGGGGGTAATCAAGGTTTACACAGGGGGAAATTTAAATTGCTTCATTCATATTGAAAAGTATACCACATTATTTGTCTGATCATAAGGATTCCAAAAAGGTATAGTTTGTACCAACTACAGCCTATAGTTTGGGAGTTATAGGCTAAAAACAGCAAAAATCAATAAAAAGGGTCATTTTCATTTGTACAGGGTCAAATTTCAAAGTTGCTCTGATTTGGATAAAATATGGTGCATATTATTGGTGGAGCTCATAGGATCAAAATAAGGAATAGTTTTGACTGTCTAAAATGCTTAGTTACCAATGTAGGGGCAACAAAGGTCTACGTCCATTGTATTCAATGGGGCTTTACCTTGTTCCCCCCCCCCCATGGTAACTAAGCATTTGAGACACTCAAAACTATTCCTTATTTGAATCCTATGACCTCCACTAAAAATTTGCACCATTTTGCATCCAAATCGGAGCAACTTTAAAATTTTACCCCTGTACAACTGAAATTTAACCTTTTGACCTGTTTTTGCTGTTTTTAACCTTAACTCCAAAACTTTGAGTTGTAGATCGTACAAACTATACCTTTTTGGAATCTTTATGGTAGGACAAATGATGTGGCATACTTTTTAACACAGCTGGATCATTTTAAAATTTTGACCCTGTGTAATCCTTAATTCCTTACCTGGTTATATCTACCATTCCAGAAATGCTATCATGCATTTTTGTGTAGAGGATAGTGTACAGAGGCTGAATAATAAGTATCGTTTTGTCACCTTTCAAGATAACAAGTTGGTTACAATTTCCTATGGCTTACGGACTAATAGAGAATTAATATTTTTGAGCCAATGGTATGTGCTCATAGCACCTTTTTGCAACATCAATCAATATTTAGCTTTGGCCCCCTTAGAGTTCCAAAGTCGCGGTCCAAGAAGGCCTTCTCCAGTCCCATTCTTCAAACTAGAACTTTAAACTTTTCAAAATTCATAAATACGGATTAACCAGAAAAAACCTAACACATGACTGACTACTCACCTAAGGGCCACTAAGGCATTTGAGCAGTCAGACTTTAAGATTACAACACAATTATGATACCATCCACTGCGAACACATCGAGGTGTAATAACAATCCAACAAAAAGATTTTTTGCCTTACGATTGTCTATGTATGTGCCGAATTGCATGGGTGCCTATTCGAAGACAATAAGCCCGTGCTAGTACCTTAACGTGAATGTAATTTTATGCTTTGTACCCTTTGATTCTAGAATGGTATGCCACGCTTCGAGACTTACATAATTTGCCACAAGACACTTCCAGCGTACCGCGCAGGCTAATAACAGTAAAACATAGTGACAATTAAGTTTTTATCGACCCAGATGGCATTCTAGTTGGCATAACTAGCAGGCGAATTCTTCTGTCCATTTGCTTGGAATATTTCTATGGCAATCTCCAGTATAGTCAGCGCATTGCATGTCCTTCTGACTGCCGAAGCACAGAGAGTCGACATTTATGTGTATAGAAATATCCAGAAGTGGTGAATTATAACCGTCATAATGTGATCCATATTCCAAAAAAATGTTTTCATTAAAAGAATACAAACGGGAAAATAACATATTTTTGCAATAGCAGTGACAAGTAACCCTTTATTTAGACTAACAGGGAATACAACTTACATTTAAATATTTTGTTTGGAAAACCATCTATTCAATACATCTTAAAATAACATTCATACATTTTCGAGGGTTGGCACAAATCTAAATATTAAATATCGTGACATAGGTTACAATAACAATCTTAATTTTATTGTTTTGTCTTTAATTTTTTTAAATTATTATTTTTAAAAGTTGATAATTCTAGCACACAAATTATGTGTACTACTATATATGCAGATTTTGGCCCTTTGATACTATCCTATACTAATAGTATACTGAATTTCCAGCTTCGGCCAGCTAAAGGATTACGACTGAGGCAGAATATTTTAATATTTTTAAATATGGCTGTATTTATAGGTGACCTGGCTACGCACCCTTTTTTTTTTTTTTTTTTTTTTTTCATGTAGATAAGACACTCCGTAGATTTCTTAACTTGTATTAATTTTTGCTACAGAAATGTCCTAAAAGTGAAAAGGGTGATTTTGGTTTGCTTATATTTCAATATAAAACACCAGCTCAATTTTGTGTTTGCTCCAATACGAAATTAAAAATGTCACCATTTTTCCACCAAAATAAATATTTCTCAGCTTAAACCTTTTAGATGGGGATATTTTTTATGGAAAGCCTTACATCAGTGCAAAAAATCAGGGCTTTCAATTTTTGTAGGGACACCCGGTATGTGAAATCTCTCGTTGCATCTGTAATGTCAAATTAGTAAAAATCGTTGTATTGTCATGAAACTTATTTGTTATCTGTGTTTTGTGTTTTGGTAAATGCACCTTGCTAAAAAATTTGGCCGAGGATATTGACACGATGATCGTGTCAATAGTCATTTCGGGCGACGTTATTGACACGTTGATTGACACGTTGATCGTGTCAATAGCCATTTCGGGTGACGTTATTGGACGACGTCCTGGACCATATGGTCCTGGAGCATAATTTCGGGCCAAAATCTCATAATAGCAAACCTCACTGTACGCCTAGCGCCTGTCGGCTCAATAGCCATTCCCTTTCTCACAACCGATGATCGTGTCAATAGCCATTCGGGCGACGTTATTGACACGATCATCGTGTTAGACACTTCCAAAAAATAAACTGGAAATTCCATCTTCAACAACTAATTGCACAGCCAGGTGGTTATTCTTTCGTTAGCCTTTTGAATGCTCAGCATATTCATAGTAGCTGCACAGCCAGGTGGTGTGAAGGTCCTAATTTCTGTATAGGAAGAAATGCTCGAAAATACGAAATATGTTAACCCGGTATACAGGTAATGAAGGCGTGCACATTACCTATAGTTATTATGGATGCAATATGGCCCGACTGAAACCCATAGTGTACTGCATTCGTTATCAGCACTGCTGCTCAGAATTTCAAAAAGATCTACCGGGAAAAAGTCGCACCCCCTCTCTACAAAATTCTGGCTTCTGCCCTAATTCATATCGTAATAACGTAACAAAACTGAAATACAATTTTCCTTTCTGAAACATTCGGTAAGATTAAACAACTAGATTCCACAAATCAAAACCTTTTGGCAAACTAGACACAATTGGGACAAAATGTCATGTGAATCCTGAAATGATGATCTTCAACCTGGTTTTCAAGTAACACCGATATATTTCACGCCATTCCCTTGGATTTGTCTCTTGAGTATTTCATATCTGGAACTGCAACATCTCTGAAATTTGGGAAATTACAAGTCGTCGAAATTGTATTTTACGCATTGACTTATACATACCGGTATTTAAATAGCACTGCAAGCTAAACATTAAAATTACGTGCAAGAGTACAAGATATTACCAAACTAACCAAATATTAAAGTTAAAGTTACACAAAGGTTACCTGATTCGTTTGCGTGTTGCGTCCTTCTCCCTAACGCAATAAAATGATACATGATATGATTGATTTAATATTTATGCGCTGTATGAAATAAATAATGTCTTCTGAAAAAGATGGAGAATAGAATATTGAACTTTGTTCCTAAAGATACATTCTCCGACACTTAAATAGCATCTTCAACGGAGCCTTTCTCAAATAGCTTACCAGAAGAGCTTGAAAATCCAACATAGAACCGCATGTGTGCAAGATTAACACTATAATTAGGATCATTAAAATATCAATAAGTTAGATTGCACCTGTTAAAAGTATGATGTTTGAATGAAACAACGTAGCAACCAAGAGGTTTAATCAACAATTTACGGATTTTTAGGTCAGTCAGCAGGAAAACACTTCTTCGTATACACGAATCCGACGGCGACTATGATCGCCCCTACGCCGTGGGCGGCGCACTCACCATCCGCCATGACTGGGGGCATCTTTTACATTTCTCGTTATACACCGCGTTAACGTTGTACGTGTTAACTACCACAAAGAAGCGATAATTTTGATCAGTTCTGACGGCAAAAATCAACACTATTTCACTTTTATCCATTTGCATATCATCATGGGCGGCTCAGGAAAAAATTGTAAATTTCTTGGCTGCACAAATAGCGATAAAAAGTTACACAAATGTAAACGAACTGCGTGTGAAATTCACTCGCCAATGACACATGAAGAATGTGAATGTCTGCAGCCGTACCAGATCGGTTCCCAAATGGAAAAACCACCGAATCTGCCAAGCTTCTTTTTTTTTAGGATATTATGTTTTTCATTTAGTTTGCTTTAAAATACGATTGTTGTTTCACAAAAGTCCATTTTAAAACAGTGTAAAATTTAGTTCCACACGTCACGTACACGTACATCACTACAGTACATGTACAGTAAAAACCAAAACAATCCAGGGGGTAGGACACGATCTGCTCGATTTGGGCATTGGGGATTTCCAAACGGTAATTGGTGGAATTGCTACGTGCATTTACTATGGCAGTCTCGGTCCCAGTGACATTAAAAAAATCATCTCTTAAACCTTTGTTCAAAAGATCTTAGTAATATCATGATAAATTAAGAAAAAATTATTGGCTTCAAAATCCGTCGGGGTTAGTGGATTAAACCCCGCTGCAAAATAGTGTAATTTCCAAAACGGTCATTTAGATTTAATATTCGTGACCAGGCAGGCCTAGTCTTTAGTCAAGTCTGTGTGTAACCGTTTGATATGCGTAAGAGCGCCCTCCTACCGTTAAGTATTTGAAACAGACTAGCACCCGGAAGTTGATGCCGTTTTGAATTTGCTGTTGCTGTTAGGGTGGCATGTCCTACCCCCTGAAACAATCATCGTATCCATTTCAGTCTAAATACCACATTATAACTCGGCGGTCATTTTCACGTGTACTGATAGTCTAGGCGTAGCATATTCCATGTACAAACGAGACTAATTTTGTTCAGATCTCTGAAATCGATCACATGGGCACGGAAGCGTCCTTTCTAAAACATCAACAACCCGCATCAGAAGATGTCACGTTTTTCAGCAAATACGATCGGTCTTTGGGAACTATTCAATTTTTCACGTACACGGAATATATCAACATTCTGTTGTTACTTTATTTTTGTCTGGATGTTTGAATTTTACGAAAAACGATTTTTTTCACGCGGCTGTTATTACCAATTTTAACACGTATTCTGACCATAGGCGTTCATTTCTCAGTCACGCAAAGTGGGCGAGAAAACCTTCAATTTTTACAACAACAATAAGACATTTAGCCTGGAATTCCAGTTTAGGCCAGTTCCTGACATCATCCTTCCATAAATCCATGGAAATAAACGGTGAAAATTGTTAAAAAATAGCGAAAAAGTAGGTTGTAAATTCTTTCGTTCGTTAAGCACGTAAATGGCAATATGCGGCGTGTGTGTACTGTGTGTTTGGTAGCCAGGATGCCCCCAGCAATGGCGGCGACGTAGAGGGTGTCCTTTCGAGGCTTCCCCGTCGGATTCGTGTATACAATTACAAATGAAGAGCGCCGCTCATTACTCTCATTACGGAATGGTGACATCATATCTGTGATACAGCTTGGGGAGATTTCGGAAATTCTGTAATGTGTGTTCATGACGTTCGAGAGACTTTTTAGACCTCAGGTGGTCAAAATTATATGCGCAATGATAATGGGAAAATCCGGTATGGTCTCGGCTATCGGAAGCTGAAAACAGAATTTAAATAAGACTTTCCGTTGGTGAGTGTTGGTGTTGTTTTTGTGTTAGTAACGTTGCGCCATGAGTCAATCCCGGAAATTGAGGGTTGAAAAAGTACTCCTAAATAATCGTAGATTATGCGCGATATAATGTGACTAGTGAGATGTACTATCTGTGTCGGTATTACTTAGATCATTCCTGAACCCACAGTGTCATCATTGCAAGGTGACATTTACTTTTACTAAGGTGACAATGCAAATATGCATGGCTATTTTCCGGCAGTGGAACCGAGTTTGAACTGGGAAATTCAATGGGAGTATTAATTGCTGGCATAATTATATGCGCGGAACCGTGTTTGTGGCGCGGTCAAGCATGGTTTACATGACACGTACAATGTACACACAGATTTACTGCATTCGGTTGTGTGTATATTGCAACGCGGTGCATTTGAACTTAGGTCAGTCAGGAATGCGCGAATTGCCGTCGGTGACTAGCGTCGGTGACTTGTCACTAGAATCTTCTATACAGGCTTCAATAGAGAGGTTTGTTGTGGTCAGAAGTTGTAGGTACTTGGGGGACCATTTACTTGTCACTTACCTGCATCTAAATCGGTCATTCTGCGCCCTCACAAAATAAGCAAAAAATAGTACAAATCTTTGCCCGGTCGGTATCTGGCTTCATTTTTAATAAAATTGAAGTGACGGATGGATGCTATTCGTTGACGATGTAGTTATACTATTATGACTGTGGAAATTTACATGATAGAGTACGATAGCCGAATTAACTCATTTTCATACAGTAATGACAGGTTCAAAATATGTCTGACATGTAGTTTAGTATATGCATAATGTCACCATTGATTAGTTTATTCTTCATCTGTTGTTTGATGTACAATGCTAAGATTCAGACGTAATTGTCTGATCTATTTAATGTATCCTATTGTGAGCCGTACGTATTCACCTTTCGGTGCATTCACCAAAAAATACATTTTACGCTCAGTCTATCCCTATTTAATGTATCTATTTGAGATGTACGTATTCACCTTCGTGCATTCCACCAAAATACATTACGCTCAGTCTGTCAGCAGAGCATAATTACATTTCTTCGCACCTACTTAGGCATCATTGGCATTATTGCCGATTTCACGGAATATGCGGAGGGTATATTGTAATTATGCCAACTAAGTTTTAAACTGGCCTGCTTCTAATCGGATCTATAGAGAACCATGCATCGATTTCTGTTGTGCACGACAGTAAATACTAAATCATCTTTGTATTACATAGAAACGGCGTTTTCGATTTAGTGTAAAAAAAAACAATTGTCACGCATTTTCCTGGAAATGTTCTCGCGTCTCTTTAAAGGTGCAACGAGAGATTTAAAATAACAGGTGTCCCTAAAAAAAATTGAAAATTCTGATTTTTGCACTGGTGTGAAGCTTTCTATCAAAAATATCAATTGAAAGGATTGAGCTGAAAACGCCGTTTCTTTGGTACAAAAATTGTAAAATTGGAGCAAATACGAAATTAAGCCTATGTTTTATATTGAAATATAGGTATGTACATATCACCTTTTGTTTTCATTTTCAGTTATTTCTGTGGCCAAATAAAAGGTAGGGAATTTATTACGCTTTCATGTGGATTACTGAAGTGCCTTACATGACCATATTTGAAATTCCTCTGTTTAGAATGATTGCTGTAATTTACCCTGATAAAAACACTAATTTGATCAAAATAAAGTTCAAACGTGTGACATTATTTTCTTAAAGCTATGAAACACATAGACTATTGCGCGGGTCAATCTAAAGTTTTAAAATTTTTATGTCAAGCCAGCAATTTGACAATTTTGTTCGCGACATTGCATTTCGGATTCATTGGCAAAGATGGAGCCAAAATGACTTAATTATGTAACAGCATAGAGCTTACAATAAAAAAACTAGCGCGCTTTCCGAGTAAGATGACTTAATCCACATTTCCATTGGTCAACTTGCACAGAAAACTCGACAGTGCATGCTTTACTCTACTTTTTCGCGTCGCTTTTAATCTAGCATTTAAGTACATATTGAAAAAATATATTTTTTTAAACACAGTGTCCAATTAAGATTTCAGATTTCAGGTGTCATTACCACCCCGTTTTGATTTTAGCTACTTTTATCTTGACGTAAAGTGCAAAATATCTTTACTCGTTCACTGTAAAATCCATATTACAGTGGGTTTTGTCTTACCCAATTAATGAGATCACGATATTCGTTATCCAGTTGGTTGTTTGATCGATGCTCCTAACACAAATCTGCATTTTGATATCCATTAATGTATTTGTTAATCCTTACTTTGTCAAACATGCCGATAGTTAACTATATAATAATTTAAACATGACATTAAGTACTATATTACCGTCGGTCTTCTGCTGGTCAAATATCTTCTACTATACTGGTCCTACCCATAAAATAGACAATTTTCTTGTACAGTTGTTAAAAACTTGGTGGCAATTAGCCGTTACACTTAACCTTATATTTATTTCATTAGAAATAGCTGAATGTAATTGATCACTCGTCCACAATGCGTGTAGTCTATTTTTAGTTAACTCTTTCATGAATTACGTGTATATTTTAAGTTTTAACATATTTCCATTGCCGTAACCTGTGATCTTGAGGCTGACGTTATTACGAGTTTTCTTCAAATTAGAAGACAAGAAATCCAAATGTCATAAAATTCCTATCACGAAATCTACTTCTGCAAACTTGCTTACGCAATATCACCATAGCGTGTCTCAGCAGGGTATTAGCCTTGTTCCTAACAATAACAAATTGAGTGGTTTAAACATGTTCAGACAGCAACGAACAAATGATGTAAACCAAGTCCCTCATCACACCTTAGTGCTACAAATAACACATTCTGTGCGTGTGACTCAAATATTTACCTGTGTGCAAGTTTCGCTCAGGCCACCAATATAGTCTGTAGAAGTCAATGTACAGGCCACGGGCATTATTGCTTGCAACAGAGACAAGCCGACTGGAAAACTTAAGTGTATCAAAAAATGTCATGATTCAATTTGTTGTGAGTTCTGGGTAGAGGTGCACTGTTGCAGCGAACAATAAACACATGAGGCCTCAAAACTGTTGATAAATGTTGTCGAATGAAAGCACGATTTCATTTAACGTCAAAAGAAGGAGAAATAACTTTAAGATATTTATCTACTATTCTTCACGTATTGGACTATCAAACCGATCAGGTAAGCTGGCGAACGAGGATCGCGCAAAATGTCAAACAAAAGTTGACTTCAGTGTAAAGTGGTGCATGAATACGCCACTAATGGGCTTGCTCGGTGGCAACGGATTTCGTGGACGGACACTCTCTTACTGACCTAAGCTAAATAGAGAGCTACATCTTAGATGCAAAACCACGTCTTCTGAAAACCCAACCCTAATTAAAAATAAATTTTCTCTAACAAACGACTTAGTTGCTGACAATATGTTTCACGTTGGAGCTACATTCAGCAAGATCAGAACAATCCATAAGTTGACTACTACTTCAACGATTGGGGCGTGACCACTACGAACACTTTCGAGCCCCTGCCTTCTACCGCCTATGAATACTTTACCTAATACATCTGTCACAGAGTCGTAGGTCATTCTAACCTTGAAAGGCTATGATTTCAAAGCCTTCTTGTCCTTGGTATAATCAAGATAATGTTATTTCCTCATCTCGTGGATAGAACAATCCCTCTGTGAACAGCAAGATTTCAACTTCCTTTACAACCTTTAATACACTTTCTGTGTTAAGCCTTTTTTGAGCGAAGTGCATTATATTGTGTAAAGTAATGGAATACGATGTACTGCAATATAATGTGATTGGATGCGATACAATATGATGCGATGAGATGCGATGCGATACTTCGATCTGATGTGATGTGAGGTGATACGTGTGATGTAGTACTGTGCAAATATAAGACTAAACTGATTGCTTCCTGGTAGTTAAGTCTACACCTTTAAAAAAGTTACCGAGCATACCTTTGGCTAGTTGTCATAGTACAAATTCAATTTATATCACTAGCGCTCTTACGCAGGATTCAATGTAGGAGCACGCTAACTAAAAGGGAAAATCAAATTGAGGTTGCCAGTGAAGTTGTCTGATTTAATATAAAAAAGTGTAGTTTGACATATTTCTATTGTGATGCATTGAATGAACGCCAAAAGGGGGGTTGTCGTTGTTAGGTCCAGTTTACATCACTGACACCATTAGTTCAGTGCGTCACGAGAGGTATAAGTGTTCCTCTATTCACGGGATTCAATAAACCTTTTGCCGCACTACACGTGAGACAATCCAAAAGCTGCTCCCAGGAGTTCCGACGTTGATGGAAATGGTTTCATAAATCTCTTAGCACGTTGTTTATCAGGTAACGCTTAATACGTGTTGAATCATTGTAAACCGTGAAGGAATCTCAATAGGTTTAACACCCAAATCATCGGCTTAGAAGGTGGGCCACAGGTATGGTAGGTATGAGGCCCCTCTTAATGTCACCGATCTCGGTCTAGAGTATTACCATGACTGTTCAAAAGAAGTTAGAGCAAAGTTAGGTTATCTCATAAAATAAAAAAGAACAATTAAGCACATTAGTAATTACGTATAGTGCGTAATCTATCATGTTCCCGCCGAATTTCTTTGACGTAAGTTACAATGTGACTTTCGACCTCATTAACATTATGAAGATTTCAAATGGACTAACACTTTATCAGCTTAGCTTGACCTCAAATGTGAGCTTTGTTACTCTGTGACCAAAACCTGGATTCCCTTGGAGTATTGAAGCCAATGGGCTTTCAAATGAGACGGAAATGGGTTTAAGTTTAGCATTTGCACTGAGAGAGAGAGGGGGAGAGAGAGAGGAGAGCGAGAGAGAGAGACAGAGACAGAGAGAACAGACAGAGAGAGACAGAGCCAGACAGAAGCACACACGCACCTTTCAAATACACTGTCGAAATCAATCGACCACGACAATTAAAAACTCATTGTTACATCAAATTCAACTTTCCTTTAATGCCATTACTTTCCTTGGCCAAAACCTGAAGAAAAGGTCAGAAGACATTTTCTAAGCTTGCTTTATCTAATATTGATGAAAGATGCCGTTGAGAGTGCTATCATACCTAACTCTTTGATTAACTGACCTTGTTCAAGTGAATTTCCACCACTATATATTCGGTTTTGTTTTCACACACATCTCGTCTATAACGGTTAGGAATATATCTGCAATGCGGGTGTGGGCGTGAAATCATCACTTCATATCCCGCGAAGGTTAATTCCAAAATCAAAAGAGATTGACCCATTATAGCAAAAAGAACTTGTTAGTCACGTTCTAAGACACCGCAACTTAGAGTTCTGGTTGCGATTTGCTGCAGTATTGAGGACATTCCAGAACGAAGCGGCCTCAATTTTTTTTCAAACCCGGGTTTTGGCATATTTGGAATGCTTACCAGGTATTAGAGCACACCTGAAGTGGAAAAGCCGAATACAATGTCTTTAGGTAAAAGATGATGATTTAGTATTTCTCTCGTGCACGATAGAAATTCAACGCATGGTTTTCTATAGGGACGCTTTCCGATAGCATCGTAAGATGCCCCCGAACAAAAAAATCGAGACTGGGAGCAAAAAAAATGGGAAGGGAAAAAAAGGATGAAGAGAAAAAAGAACAAGAATAAGACGGTAAAGGAAAGAAGGGGAACGAAGAAGAAATGGGCATGACGGAAGAAGAGAAAGGGGAAGTGAGAAGAGAAAGAAAGAGTAAGAAGAGAAAAGGAATGGAGAAGAGAAAAAGGAAGAGAACGGAAAAGGGAAAGAAGAGACAGAGAAGGAAACAAAAAGGAAAGCTAGGACCAGATTATTGAGCTCAACGAGTTATTGTGAAAAATTTGTGCTTTTACCTTCTAGATGGCAAAAACAAAAGCCTTCCAAGAGCTGCTACAGGAATATGCTGCTGAATAGGGAACCTCTTGAGTATTCTACCCCCCCCCCCCCCTTGAAAACCTCGAGATGTGCCCCCGTAATTAATGTGTTCTAATATGCCTAACATTGCTTCTGTACAGCATTGCTTGTTAACCTTGCTTTTCTTAATATTATATGATTATGTTCAGGGCCCAGCACAACAAAATCTTGCTGGACGGTTATTCATTGTTTTTTTTTTTGGCAGCCATATTAAATATTTAGGTTTCCAAGTTTCAAGGTCACGGTCCAAGAAGCCTTCTCCCGTATCATTTTTAGATATGGACTTTACAACTTTTAAATTAATAAATTACGATTAACCCCAAAAGCCAACCCACGACTGACTACTCACCTAAGGGCCACTAAGGCATTTGAGCAGTCAGACTTTCAAGTGTTCAGTAACAAAAATGATAACCCATCCACATGCGAACACATCGAGGTGAATAAAAAAATCCACTGCACATAAGTTTTCCTTTGCCTTACAATTTGACAGGGTGCCTATTTCGAATGCAACTAGCCGTGCTGCTAGTGCCTTAATGTTAATGTATTTATGCTTTAGTCCCTTTTTCTAGGGGTATGCGTGCGAGTACTTAAAAAAATGCACAACGCACTTCCAGGCGTCCGGAAGGCAAATAACAGACATATGACAAGTTTAGAGTTTTTATCGACTAGAGGGAATAAACTAGTTGGCAAATAGCGGCGAAAATATTCATCCATTCATGTATCTGGAATATTTTTCTATGTAATCTCCCAGATATAGCAGCGTATTGCATTGCCCTTCTGACTGCCTGTAGCACAGACACAGTCGAAATAATGTGAATAGAAATATCAGAAGTGGTGACTTATAACCCACCATAATTGTCAACAATATATCAGCACTTGCTGCTCAGAATTTTAAAAAGATCTACCGGGGAAAAAATCGCACACCCCCCCGCTCTACAAAATCCTGGCTATTGGTATATTTCAGTATGTAATAACCTTAACAACACTGATATTCCTTTCTGAAACATTCGGTAAGATTAAACAACCAAATTCCACAAATCAAAACTTTTTGGCAAACTAGACACAATTGGGACAAAATGTCATGTGGATCCTGAAATGAGATTTCAACTGGTTTCAAGTAACACCGAAAATATTTCAACGCCATTACCTGGAATTACTTTGTGTTTTTACGTCGATGTTTTGGCTCTGTCTCTTGAGTATTCTATATCTGAGAACGGAACATCTTTGAAATTAAAGAAATTGCAAGTCGTCGAATTATACTGTACACCTTGACTTATCGTACCGTATTTAAATAGCACGCCAAGGTTAAATTTTAAATTACGTGCAAGAGTGAAAATATTACCAAAAAATACCCAAAATTAAAAGTTTACAAAGGTTACCTGATTCGTTGGGTGTTGATTGAGTCCTCCTCCCTCTTAAACTAACGCAATAAAATGATACATGGTTTTCAATAACTTGATTCATTTTTGCGCCTCTATGGAATAAGTAATGTCTTCTGGAAAGAATGGGAAAAAATGACATAACCTATAGTGAACGTTGTTCCTAAGGATTACATTCTCTGATACTTGAATAGAACCTGACGGGCAATTCGCCAATGGAGGAAGAGCTGAAAAAAAATCCAACATGATGAACCGCATGTATGCAAGATTAACAGTCTTATAATTGGATCATTAAAATACTAAATCAATACATTACATTAAAACATGTTAAAGTATGATGTTGTTTTCATGAACCACTAGCAAACAGACTCTTTGGTCCACGGACCCGGACCCCTATAGGTCTAATCAACAATAGAAGGTTTTAGGTCAGTCAGAAGTGTAGTACTTGGAAGGACCATTTACTTGTCACTTGGCTGCCAAGCTAAAATCGGTCATTCTGTGCACCTCTCAAATTCGCGCGCTAGCAAAATAAGCAAAACAGTTGTGACAGAGATCTTCAGGAGGAATCTGGCTTCATTTGTAAAACTTGAAGCGACGGTATGGATTGATATTTAGTCCACTAAATCTATGAAAAATACCAGGTACACCTGGACAAACATGCTACAGAAGGTTTTATTGCTGTACTAGCAGTAAAAGATCTTCCAAACAACATATCAACAAAGGTAGAAAGAAAAAGGGTAAGCCTGCAAGTACATGCTCATTTGCATTTATCTTAGTGGACGTAACGCAACATATTCGACAAAGTATATAGGTCAAAATGCACGTTAGAGGAGATTCATTTTTTTCTGTTGGTATTTGAACAGGTTTTGCATGGCTAGGCTGCAAGGTGTGTAGCACTTGCAGTTGAATATTGAAAAGGGGAACCCCCCAGGATGGTCATTATTCAAGATGGACGCAATTTTCCCGCAAAATTAATTTGGCATTCTAGATGATTTGTCAGTGCAATCGGGATGGGGGAGATATTTTTAGCACATTATGATAAGAGATTATTTATTCGAACAATGGGCGTCAACTAGTGCAGGAGGGCACTCCCTATGCGAAGTGATGGGTATATGTGCCCTCGGACAGGTGAAAAAAAAATAGGGTCTTTCTCGGGTCCTTTCAGAGAAAATGGAACCAAAAATAGAGGGGTCATTCGGTGTAACAAGGTGAATAAAAATGGGGTCATCCAGTATGAAACTTAAAAAGGGGGCAATGATGTTTAAAACATGAGTTAAAAATAGGGATAAATGCCTCTTCCAGAGTTCAATTCCAGAAATTATAAAATTGTTAAAAATGTGCACGTATGCCCTGCAAAACAATTTGAATGGGGGTGTCAAAATCTTTAAAAGTGGATCATTTATGCAACTTGGGATAAAAGGGGATAGCAGGAAAGAAGAAAATGGGGGTCATTGAGTATGTGAACATTTTAAAAAGGGGGGGGCTTTGTAAGTAGTCTGGGTAATAGTAGGACAGGCAGCATAAAAAGGCGGTCAAGCATTTCAGACGTCACCAAGTCAGACCTTTGACTACGCAGCTCTAACAGGGGATTTGATAATGCTGCCACAAAAAATCTACACAGCATCATTTGAGAATGCTAACAGATAAAGTCAGCACATCTAAATGCCAAAGAGACGGAATGAATTACATGACCGTCATGAGGAAGAGAATCATCAAACTATCTACACTAAACAACCTATCTACCCACTACACAAGGTACCCACTCAATAGGTCCCATGAAAGCTTTTTACCGGAAGGGGTCAACATTTTGGTATTGAAGAAAGAAAGCTACTATTTGTCTCATTACCCTGTGAAATCTTAGGGCTAACGGGTGTTTGGTTTGGAAGTTATGTACGAAAAGGTACCTCAATTTGGTCGACCGATATTAATTTTCACATTTAGGGCTAAGAAAATCATGTTTTTGCTCTCACATGAAAAACGGGTTGAAATATCAGCGCAAAACTCTACCGGTGGGGTTGGGTGAAGACCATTCTATCAAGATGAAAACCCTTATTAATTAAATCGGTCGTCCTTTGTCATATCTTGTATAATAACCAAAATAGAGCAAAAAGATGGCACATAGGTTTATGCAAATTAGCATGTCTTGCCATGCTCCTTTTTAGACCTTTGATACGTTGTTCGGGAGGGGTTGTAACAACAAGTTACAGCAAGAAACTTCTTAGCAATTTGTCAGTAATACCGTAGATTGAGTGGGACTAATTCGGGATGATGTTGTCATACTCTTATGACTGTGGAACTTTAACTGATTTGTGTACCATACATAAGCATTTTATTACAGTAATCACGGATGGCAACAATATGCCTGCCATGTAGTTTAGTATTATGCGAGTTATAGTGTGGGATGGTATGTCAATTAAAATCAGTTTTTCGTAGGATTGTTGTAAAAAATTGAGTTTCTTGTTATTTTGGATTCAGTAGGGGACAGGACTGTCAGAAAATGATGGGGTTCATTTTTTTTAGAAAGCTTCCCCCTCCTTCAAAGGGGTAAATGATAGGACATGGTTAAAGTTGAAAAATCGAGCAATGGTTTTAACGTACACTAACGTGTTCCTCTCTTATAAGATTAGAAAAGTATACATTGGCCTAGGGTTCCAACCTTTAGTTAAAGCGGATAGCACATTAATGGTCAAGGTCCATCCTGGCGTAAAATTTACCCGATGATCAGATTTTCTTAAAAACTGGTGACAACTTGTAGTATTTTTGATGTGATCCCCAAAAAGTGCTATTTTCCAGTGTGGTGGCAATTTGGTTGGATAATTACTGGCAAATGCCATCAAGGTTCTACTCGTCTATGGGGTCACAGAAACACTTTCCCTAGCTGTTGCAAATGGTGCTATAACAAGTCTGTTAAAATCAATGTCTGTTTCAGAATGACAAGGAGGGAGTTTCATTTGACCACCATTTCACATATTGGCATTTATTACCCCCAGGATGCCCTTGAACCATTCTCAAGTCAAGCAAGGATCATTATTGACCATGATATTTTGTTAAAGGCTTGAATGAAACGTTTTGAGTTTTGATATAACGGCACTACTGCTTGCCTAGGTTTCGATCATATTCACTGACAGAAGGTACCCGAGATGATGGTAACAATGAATTTCAGCATCATATTTTCAACTACTCTGTTCCTCAGACTCCATTGTACGCAAGCAAAGGTTTCATATGTATACTCATCCAGTCGGTGGCATTATTAGGGATCATGATGTTACCTTTCAATCGTATGCTGATGATACTCAGCTTTTCTGTGAGTTTAATCCAAAGATTCCAGGTGATTGTGAGCATGCTCTTCAAAACCTGTCAAGCTGTATATCGGAAATAAACACCTGGGTGTCAAATAACATGCTGCAGATGAATCAAGAAAAGACGGAATTTATTGTCTTTGCCACGCCTATGTTTTGAAAAAATCTTCCTCCTATACGGTTAGATCTGGGTGACACTTCGGTTCCTGCATCTGTGTGTGTAAAGAACATTGGGGTTATGTTTGATTCCACCATGAGTATGTCCAATCAGATTGGAGATATCTGTAAGAGTGTAAATTCATGGAGTATTCGTAGGTTTATCACTTTTGATGCTTGTACCCACGCTGTACGATCTTTGGTCTTGCCCTGCATTGACTATGCCAATTCATTATTATATGACGCCAATGAAGTAGATCTGAAAAGGCTCCAGCGCTTGCAAAATAAAGCTGCGCACTTGGTGTTCGCATGCAGTCGTGACCAGAGTTGGTCAGAACTTTTGACCACTCCTCATTGGTTACCTGTAAAGGAACGTATCAAAATCCTTCTTTATGTGTATAAGTCTCTTCATGGACAGGCTCCATCATACCTCACGGGTGGTTAAAATTTGTACAATGTGTTGGATAGTATTTCTAATAGTACAAATCGAAGGTTACGGTCTTCTTCTGATGTTACGTGGCTTGTTATTTCTCGTACCAACCGTAGATTTGGTGACAGATCATTTAACGTATTATTGGCCATATCTTTTTTCCTGGATGAGCTAGAGTAGCCAAACTTGGGTATATTGTAGGAGAGCACAAGCCCCCACTAACCATGTAGTTCAATCCCCCAGGGTCCTCATTTAAGTCTGTCAGGGGGAGAGAAATGTCGAAAGAGGTCAATATTGCACACAAAAAATGTCAAAATTTGGCCATATCTTATTTCTACACTGTTAAAAATAAACCTGTAAAAAAACAGGGATTTGACTGGCAGCTGGGACTCACAACTTGCAGAACGTAAAATAACTGGAGCCGTAAAAATACGAAACCATTGCAGGGAATGTAAAATAACGGCGTAAAATCTCAGCTTCAACGTTATTGTTGATTTTTGACTTGTTTAAACAATATTAAGAATTAAAACGTTATTACAATCCTCTGACCAATTTTTTACGGTGTAGCTATGGCATCATACACACGTTGCATTTACGTTACCACGTGGTTGTAAAAAAGTTATATTTCAGGCAAACAATTTTGAGAAAAAAAGCAATAAACAAAGGAAAAACGTAAATAAATAAAGATTTAAACCAGTCCATACACTGTTTTATATAGTAATGTACACATTCTAATGTCACCAATTACTTAATCATCATATGAGTAAACTTAATGTACCTTACATAGATTCGAACCAGGGCCTTAAGATTACAAGTCCTAAACCTTATCCACTACACTACATGACTTTACTGATAGCAGATGCTAAAATTAAATATATGTGTGTAATACTTTTTTCAAATTAAACTAAAAAAAATACAAAACGGAGGAAATGAGTTCTACAAGAGTTTTTAAACTATTTTTAAAAAAGATAGGGAAAATAAGATTTTGCATTTTTTATGACGTTACTTAAAACGTTATTTAACACATTTTATAGGTATAACGATTTTCATAGTTCATATTCTTACATTAAAAACAAGTAAGTTACAAAAGAACGTTATATTACGGAAAATATAATAACGGTCAGCGTTAAAATACTACCTTTTTTCAATATGTGTAGTATTATTTCCTAGCCACTGTTTATTTACATTTTTTCTGCTTCCAAATTGTAATTTTATGTTAGGTATAGGTAATAAAGCGTGAAGATTATTGAATAATTGGGGTTTACCGTAATTTAAAAGGTGAGTCTGGTAAAATTAGGAACATTTTTAACAGTGTAGATGAGCTACAGTAGCCAAACTTGGGTATATTGTAGGAGGGCACAAGCCCTACTAACAGTGTGATTCATCACCCAGAGTCCTCCCCTGGGTCTCACAGGGGGTGGGGCAATTTAAAAAGTCATCATTTTACAAAAATGGTCAACATTTAGCCATCTTGGTTGGTGTTGACCTTTGATCCTTTATCTTTGACCGTTTTAGAGTTATTTTTGGGTGAGTTATGGGTGGAGTTCATCGGCGAGATGTATTTTTGTCTTGACTGAACTTTGTTCTGGCAGAGACTTGGAAATCACTTTCTGTCTATCTCCCTGTCTGTCTGTCCGTATAAAAAGCTTGTGTACAATTTATCTGGAGTTCCGTAAAGGCTATGATGATGTAACGTGGGGTAAGGAAGCGGGGTGATGAGTTCTCGACCTGATTAGATTTTCGGCGTAAAATGTATACGCTCACAAAACTTGGTTGGTGGGTTTAGCTTGGGGCTAGCAAGATCATTCAGAAGGGCGTCAAAAAACTAGTTGAGAAATTGGAGTTTATCTGCTTGAACAACTTTTTTGCAGACACCCTGTACTGATACAGTTGCATTCTGGTGTGCTGCGTTTTGTCTTACAGCTATGAACGAAAGCAGGCAAGACTTGTTGTTCGAGAACCGCCTTGTTTTAGTTATTTTTGGAGATTAATAGATTTTGGTTGGTGGAAGGACATTGCATAATTTAATTAGGGTGGTCCATTGGTCCCGAGTTTTAGGGAGTTTTGGCGAATTCGGGGGGGGGTGATCTGGTGTAGTTTCAGTTCTCACTTCTTAGTAATCGCAACTTTGGGCGGGACATATTTTACGCATCGCGTAAATACGAGTTCTGCTTGTTATTATTATTATTTTACGTGTGCACTTTTGTCAGTTGAGTGGCTTAGTTTAGAGTCGCCGTGTGTGAGACCGACACATACAAAGTATGAAAACGTTTGACATTTGACTTTTATGTTTAAATTAAGCCCTGTACAAAGATGTATTACACCTATCGTATCATCAATCCACCTACATGACTAAATTGTTATGTTCCGAAATAACACGTAGGGTTAAGTTGAGAACTGAAAATTATTGGCGAGTCGACTAGAAACGACTTTTCTATCGTCTATCAGAATATTAGCACTCATTCCGGACAGCCCTTTAGCGAGAAAAAGTAAAATCTGAAGCCAGAATGTGTAAATACATACCACTTTCCTTTACAAGTAAATGGTCGTTGAGCTCTACTGTTGATACTCATGCCACTTGTGGATTTCAATACTCACGTAAAAGAGCACAAAGGGTAACCACACCATCACAAGGCTAATTGTTTACAGTGGGTTTTGAAACTATTTTTGACGTTTTGGACCCAAAATAGCAACAATCAATTCAAATCATCAATTTCAGCGTATTCCAGGTATACGCCTAATTTGAGAGTGTTGATCGCGACACACGTACCAAAAATAGGATACAAAACGGTTCATAGAAGTTCCAGGAGGAAATGCTTGGCATGCATGTCGGTCAAGTAGGCATTTCTTGGCATACTTATTTATTGGTCCACTTATTGTCACAATTTCGTAGCATTCCATTTATGTGCAGGTGGTACGTTTAATTTGACGTTGACAACAACACACAGACAGTTTTTTTCATACTGTTTTTTTGGTTTTATACATCCAGCATCAAATACACCAATTTGTCCTGTGACAACCCAATCTCAGGTTTGATGGGGTCTTGGCCGAGGATCTGGTAGTACCCATTAAACTCAGCAAACTGCTGTGACTTGAACTTTACTACATACATGTAGTGTACATGTATTATTATTTCATAAAGTAAATATATTTTCGTGCAGTAATACAACGTTATAGGGAAATCGGTCTTTGTTTAATCAGTGCTAATGTAGTTTTTCCATTCCCTGCGCAAACCTTAACCAATAATGTTGCATTACGATTTCAACAAGAGCACTGCCTAAACATTTCTATTAGCAATGAACATAGTGTGTTTGCGGACATTCTGCCAAAGCTGTCATCGCCTATGACTGGGAAATTATGGCGAATGAACAATCACATAATTACTCGATCTAAAACTAGCTTTAACAGAGTGTCATCTGTCCGTTAATTTTATCCCCCAGTTTATAGGCGCGTGGGATCAGGACATATCTTTTGAAAATATTCGTATGCTAATTGCAGAAAACGGTCGTGCCACAGGGGAGGCGGCTGGGTTGGGTGTGGTCACATACCCCCAAATTCCACAAAAGGTGATGGGTGACGAAGTGTTCAAAAGTCCAAAAAAGCCCATCCCATTGCGTCCATTATCTGTTGGATCGAATCTCCTTTGTAGGAGACCCAAGCAGCTGCCTAAGATGTTACTTTGTGTGCTCCCACGTGAGTCCCCGCCAGACGAACCTCCATGCTAGCAAGGCTTTCATTGATGACTGCCACTATCCTTCTGGTTAAAGCGGCACTGGCACATTTTCACAAAATATGAAATTTCTTCAATTTGCTCTCAAATGATAGTCTAGGCCATTTGAAGAACAGAGATATATTTTACACATAAAAATAACATACCCCAAAACAGATAGGGACATTGATACGAGGATAAAGACATCCAGGTAATTTGTAGGCCAACTTTTAAGTTTTCCATAACTTTAATCAACAAATGTGTATATTACATGAATATTTTTGACTCGTACTCACTGATATTAAAACCACAAAGGTTATAGACCCATCAAACAGTGTGCATAGCGTGGGAAACATGCATACGGCGTGCGTGTTCTTGTGCTAAACGCCATTTTCGTTGTCTGCTTAATTTAACGTCGCAGGCTACGTCAATTATAAATCGTTCTGTTACCCATAAGAAGCGGATTGTTATCTTAATCATTTCGGTTGAGGAGCTTTTTGATATAAACGCCTTTACACCATGCATAATATATGAGGTAGAACTCAGGGCTCTCTGACTGTGCACCAAATGTATGCATTTTTGATAAATTTAGTAGTTCAAAGGACACGATTGAATTAAAGCGGTACATTTAATTTCAATGTTGAAAGATAATGGAGTCTTTGTAAGGACAGGCTTGTAAGTGTTGTTAAGAATAACGGATGGTGTTTTTCTTCGCAGGAACTCCATACCCATGAAATCCTCGTGCCGCTTATTTAGGGCTAATTTCATTACAATGTTGCCGTTAGTTCATGCCAATAAATTCCTTGTACACTGTCATGTCTTGCTTCGAACATTCACAAATAGGTATGTCTTTATGGCTATATTGGAAACGTGTCCTTACGGCTTACATGGAATATTAGATCAATTAATAGTAGACAAGATGGGATTCTTACCCAAATGGGTGTTTGTGGTTATTGACCAAATGGTATTACGACGAAATGGGCATTAGACTCGATGGGCATTAAACAAATGGCCTTGCCTTTTGGTTTTAGATCACTTGGATGTTAGACTTGCCCGTTTAATGCTTGACCGTTTAATTGAATATCATGTTGTTCATAATTTATTCAATTGTAATGGTTGTTTTGCCGCTTCGTGGCTCCTGTATTTTTCATGATCACCATTGACAAAAGATTTGAATTTTTTGAGGATAAGAATGTTTAGGGGGATGCACAAGGAGGCGATAACATGGACAAACAAAAACTTTGAGCTAGTGGAATGGCAAGAGAATACAAGTCCGAGGAGACGATGAAAGCAATACATAATATCTGGGGAAAGTACGTTTTTATTTAATGTAAAATGGAGACTTGATTGGGACAATCTTTTGATGGGATAATTTAGGAATGGAAATTAAAAAATCCTGCGGTAACAGAGAAGTCGTAAAGAGGAGGGATAGAGTTATCGGGAGAGAACAGAAAGACTTACCGTGGAAGAAAAAGGTAGTATTTTGGATGACAGGGAAATTATGAAGAGGATTACGGAGAGAGATTATATTAGTTGAAGGTAATAGATAAGGGAGAGGAAGTATGGGAAGAGAAGACAGAGATGAGAAAGGGAAACGATTAATGAATGGGGACAGCAAAGCAAAGCAAAACACTCCAACTAGTCAAACCGCTGGTGGAACTCGCGGGAAGCGCGAGTATCCCGCTAGTAAACATAAATTTGGGAAAGATAAATAACAGCCTTATTAGGGTAATTTCTGCAAAACTTTATACGGTACTGGATAACATGGAAGTATAATATTTCTAATCTTCCTAATTGGGCTCGGCGTAGTCGCAATTTCCGATACACGGTTAGTAGGCATATCAAAGCCTTTTGCTATCATATTTCATAGGGCTATTCAAGAGAGCAAACTTTGATATTTCAAACTGCTTTCAAAAAGCTTCAGGGCTCGGTCCAGATTGAGCCAACATGTTTATTAATATGCTGGTTTTTTTTTTATTCTCAACTAGATATTTCCAAAAAGAAAGCTGTAAGGTTTTACAGTCAATTTGATCATGCGGGGTTCCACACCAAATAATGCGAGCATTGAGCTCCTGACCGCATGTAGCAATGTGTTAAAAAAAACTTTCTTAAAAAAAACGATTTCGATAGCACGGTGAACACCCTTAAGGTTCTGCATAAGAAATATGAGTTTGACGATCTGTTTACGTGGTCACAGATCAAACTATACCTTCTATTCAAAATTGGGAAACGTACGAATTGACTCATTAATTCTTTCTTCAAAATAAATCGCGGGCATCGAGACCGCTAGTGTCGCTGCAGTCGCGGTTTTTAAATGAAAGGCCTCATATGACCTTGCGCCTAAAAACAAACGAGGGTTCCGTGTAATATCCATAATACCAAGTTTGCTGTTTATTAAAAGTACAATTGACTCTCAATGACCTTTGACCTTGGTAGGACCTGGGTGTATGGGGCAAATGTTAACCTTTTTACAAGAGACACATCATCAACAGAAACAACAGTGGAAAAAAAGTGATCCAATGTTTCTTGCCTGCAGGCAGCTGACACAAAATTATAGAACAAAATGGATTAGGTTTTTCTGTACCCCTAAATAAAAAATATGTAAAATGAAATATTAGCTCGCTTATGTAACACATCTCGAGTACAAGGTTTGAGTGATTAAATCTTGTAGACAGCCTGGCAGAGAGGCAGAGAGGGGACCCCTGCTGAAACGTTGATTTTAAAAGTGCGGCAAATGGTGCCTTAAAGACAGTAAGAAGGGGTCTAGAACAGATTACACAGGGGTCATTTTTTGATCCAATCATGTTGAAAAGTTCTTTTATACCACGTTATTTACCGCGCCTATCTACAGCCTAAAGTGTAAACGTTATAAAGCCTAAAGGGTAAATTTCGGTGGTACAGGGGTCAAATGTTAAAGTTATTACTTTGATGGTTTTGAAATGGTGACTTAATAGTGATGGAGCTCACAGGATATTTTTGACTGCTTAAATGTTTAGTTACCAAATAGGGGCAAAAAGGTCACGCCCCCATTGCCAATGGGACGTGAATTGTTTGTTCAAGTAGCCAAGATTGGATACAAGGAATTGGATGTTATAATTACTTCATGGTTTTTTGCCGTACATCTCGAATGACAGCCAATTGATGGGATTTACAATAAAAATATTTACATCTAGAGTTTACACATTAATATGAATTACTATAAGAATTTAAATCCCATATAATTATGACAGGACAATTTTGTTTTAACTATTTAAAGGCAATATCAGTGATTTTCTACACTTAGGAAAATTGAAAAAATCATCAAAAATCAGATTTTGATAGCTGTAACAAGTATAGCATATCCTAACATTACCCTAGAGTTATACCATAACATAACCAAAAAGAAAGCCTAATGACATTTTGAATCATTTACGACAACACGTAATGAATGAAGATTCAAACCTTTAAGTACTGCTGCTTTTTTCCCTTTCTATTATGTTTCAGTTAGAAAAATACCTTCAAATATTTGGACTCTTTCGGGTGATCATGATAGGGTTTTTACTAAACAATGTATCATACATCACTTTTCATAATTGTAGATATTGCAGACTTGGTGGTAAATATTGAAAAAAAGTAATATTGATTATGAGGATAGCAGGTCAGGTGATGGTAGGAATGTCTTCTTTAGCGGTATTTTTGTACTGAATGATTTGGATCTTAGTAGTATTTGATATGGACAAGGAACTACTTGCGATTTGAGCTAATTTAGCGGAATGTAGGCTCTGTTGATTGGCCAAAGCATCTCTACGTGTGATGATTATATAAGGATGTAAATCATTGTAAACATGCACAATATCAGTTTGGACAATTTGGAGACCATTACTGTTTTTAATGTGCTATTCCTCTTAAAATAGTTTCAAACTGATTGTTGGCGATGGATAGTGATAGCGCCAAAATGATATATACATTAATCAAAGTTTAAGTACTTTAAGAGTATACACTCATTTAGAGGTTGAATAGTCAGAGCTGATGGTCTGTTACACCTCACCGGAAATGATAGTCAATCAAACAACTTTATGTGTAAATGGAATGATTTTGTAATAAAACCACTCCGGGGGGTTTTATTCAGAAAACCTATATTCACAGTGTTTTTGTGTAGTGAAAATGTTTTTTGTTTTTGTTCTTCCTAGCGTATTAGTCAATCTTTGAGAGCAATGAAAAGAAGTATATATTTGTTGGGGTGTTTTTTTTTTAATGATCCTGGCTCTTTAATGACAGATGAGCAGCACCGTAGGGATGCAGGGGTTATGTGTCCATAATTAAAACAATATTCAACGATTACTTTGAAAAACACCTTGGCTCTTTTTAAACTATTGACATTGAATGTCCATTCTATGAGGGCGGGCTGGTGTAGTGGCTTATCAACTAGAGTACAATATGCTCATCCACCAGGACACAGTTGCATGTGGGTATGTACTGTACATACATTGAAATGAACTGACACTGTGTGATCTGGGTATCGGTATCATATATCATACCCCAAACACCATTTTTTTTTTTGGGGGTGTATTTCTAAATACACTGGTAAATGGAGGTACTGAACTGTGCCAAGGGAATTGAGATTTTACTTGCTCATAGTGTTACTCCACTCGCCTTTCACCAATGCCGGGCCACGGGTCAATCCCCTGTGGAGCCGGTGTCGTACGTCAAAATTTGGTCGGCCGGATCCCATTACACCGTCCCTCGCAGAGGTTTTCTGCGAGTACTTCGGTTTCCTCCTGCCATCTAAAATGGACTTCTTCCCATAATGCCTGTCCTTGGGTTTTCGTTTTTGGAGAATACTGTAGGGTACTTGTAGAAACATTTATAGGCGAAGAAAAAGAGGCGCAATGGGAAGCAATTCCGGTGTCTCGAGTTTGATCGCGCGTCTTTTTATAAGCATTAATATTTTATTATTATTATGAAAAACAACAGTTGTATGAAAAAGTATGAATGATTCGACATGGAGATTGTACAGAAAAAGAGTAATCAAAGCGTAATATTAAC
>JAMKCH010084903.1:0-43366 GCA_023653785.1 Ophioderma brevispina | reverse complement strand
TTATTGCCTGAGGAATGAGTACTCCCAAAAAGAATAGTTTTGATTATATTAAATGTTTACTTAACTAGATGAAGGTCAAAGAAGGTCAATGCCAATTGGATTATGTTGCCCCATGACCTATTTGGTCACATAGCATGATAACTATGCATTGCAGATGCTACAAACTATTCTTATTTCGACACATTAAGCTAGATGAACAATTTGTTTCATTTTTTACCAAAATTGGAGCAACTTCTGAGTTTGACCCCTGTACAAATGGAAATTGACCTTTTTTGAACTTTTAGCCATTTTTTACCCAATAACTCTAAAACCAATGGTTATAGATGGTACAAACTATACATTTTCGGAATCCTTGTGACTAGACGGACAATATGGCATACATTTCAACATGATTGGAGTAATTTTCAAGTTTGACCCCTGTGTAAACTTAAATTGGCCCCTATTGAAAAAGTGATGCCACAATTTGACACCACTAACTACCTTGTATTGATGTAGAGGGTCCATACTAACTACCAAAGGTATCAAAGCTGAGATGTAGTGGGACATGAACGATGATGTTTGACCCAAGTCCTTGCTCCCGCTCTAACAGTATTGATACAAGCTTGCATTTTAAGAATGTTTCATCTCTAATGATTCACATGACTACCTGTACAGAAATCTCCATTGGAAGCAATGCATTGTGGGAAGCTACTGATATCTTCTCTTACATCAAATAGCGTTGTGATTAGATAAATGCCATAACTTACTAATCAGATATATCCCATATCATGTACCAGCGCACCATATCAGGTCAGCAAACAACTATACATGTGCCATCATCCTTGGGAACAGTTTTCCCAATAATGGCACCCTTCTCACAGGCTAAGAGTCTTCTTGATTTCCTTTCCATGTCAGCCCAAGGGATTTAGGCCCTGACACTAGGCTTGTTTGTACTCATTTTAATGCACTTGACATGCTGATTCAGAATATGATCATGAGAATGCATAATTTGAAAGTTTTGAGAAAAAAATTGTAATGTTTTGACTTTTAGCACCTTTCAGGTCTGAAGTATTAACAATGAGACTGCTCTCTCTGCCTTTTCAGTCATTGCAGACAATAGGTAACATGGGTTTACAAACTGGTAAGGAACAGTGGATGGAACCATTGACTCCTCTCATCGTGGACAGTGTGACTAGGTCAAAGACTTCCTAGATAGACTGCTGGATATCAATGATGAAGATGGTAAGAGATTTTAAGACTTGGAAAGGTACAGAGGTAATGTTGGTAGGTTTGTGTTATTTACATTATAAAAGAGTGATATCTTAGAAACAATTTTTGCCAAGGTTTTGGGGTGGGAAATAGAAATAAAAATCTGGAAAAACTGAAAGTAGATATTTCAAAAGATGATATTTAGGGGTGTACCATTAGATATCTTTTGGTTTATGGAAGCTTTATTGGGGAAAAAACCTTCTCCCACTAGTGAGACAAAAAAATCTCACTGATTGAAAAACACTTCGCTATCCAACTCAAAAAAAAAATTATACTTAAAATTTGAAATTAATTTAAGCTATGGTACATGAGCCCCAGAATATAGAACATGCTGGTGTTTTGTTTTTAATTTTTTTTTGCTTAATATTTTTCTGGAATATATTTATTTCTAGAAATTGTTTTATTGATATTTTTTTATTTTAATTTTTTTCTGGATTTTTTTTTTAAATTTCATTTTTTTAATTTGATTTTTTTTCTCAATTTATTATAATTTGTATTTTTAAAATTTTTTAATTTGATTTTTCCTTTTATATTATTTTTTTGTAATTATTATTTTTTGTTTCTGGATTTTTTCTTAACATGCAGTTACCAAGTTGGTCCCATGCCGCCTGATATTGTTTGTTCACAAATGTCTCCGAAGCTGTCCTTGAATCTAGAACATGCATTTGCTATAGATCCCATACTAGCATTTGTTATGAAGGTCAGATTTACACAGAAACCTGATCACTTTGCATTTAAAAACTTTGCCACTGAAAGCAGGAAAAACATAGCTGCTAAAGGCTATGAAAAAATTCTGCTTGTTCCAAACTCCTATGCCTTCTAATTCTGCCTGTATAATCACATAACTCCTGCGGCCAGGTGGTTATGGCACAGATTGTGAATACCAGTATGAATGTTACAGTGTGTGTTTTTTTACCTGGGTGTGGCTTTTTTGGGTGCCTTCTTTCCCCATGGGTATTTCACACTTCATTATCCTATTTTTTGCTATTGTCCATGAATAATTTTACATTTAATATGCTCTTTTGTAGGTCTCTTTTGAATAATAATCTTTTAGATTACTTGTTTTTAAGAATATTTTTTCAACTAATATACATCTCTCTTACTGATATACTAATCATGAATGATGATATAACAACCGTTTCCCCATAATTGCTGAAATATTAATATTGTGTTTAAACGTCTCATTATTTTGCTGTGTTGCTTATTTTGATTTCAGTTTGCTTTTTGTTTTGCTACCATTTGGGTGTCATGTGGGTACCATGTGATCATCATGTGGGTACCATGTGGTCATCATGTGATATGCTTTGATCCCTTTTCCTTTTCCCCAGATGCCAAGCATGTGTTTGCTCTCACAGGTATTTGTTGCATTTTTATTCTTAATAACAAAATGTAGGTTTTTTTTTGTGATTTATGTGAAGTGTACCATGGGTCCAATATTACTTCTCTGAAAGTATTGAAGTGTGGAAGAAGAAAGCGGTACAATCTAGAGCACAAGGAATAGTTAAAAATTAAAGGATTACTCGGTGTTAATCTCAATTGATATCCTGGCCTTAAAACACTTGACCTATGTGTTATAAACTTTACATAATCTACTGTGGTTGAACAGGTTCCTTTCAAACTGAGTATATTTTTATAGTCATATTGAAACCGGAATAAACATTGTATTAAAATTGAAGCCCAGAAGTTGATTATCTTGTATGGCACAAGAACTATTCAATTACTGTAATAGCTGTTCCTTTTAGATTTTTATGAATTAGGAGACAATAAAGCGACCATTTGAAATTGGAAATAAAATGTGGTTCATCTTCAGGAATGCAGATTTTCAAAAAATGAATTGTCAATGTTTGGTCATATTTTGCTGTTTTGGTAGTTTTGTTTTTCTTCCAAATGAGTTCTTTCCTCTTCAAATATTCACAATAGTTATAAGCAACAGTTAAAAAGAGCAAGAGGTTGCAGATACACTGGCACTAGGAGCAATTATCTTTTGGAGAAGTAATCTTGGATCACTGGATTAACAGAAGATAATACTATGTTTTTAATAAAAGCCTTGGGGCATTTATTAGAGGCGCAATTTAATCAAAAAGTAGTGTTTTTTTTAATAGTGTGTTTTGGTGAGACAGTGAACTTTGGTGAAAAATTGAGTGTTTTTGGTGAAAAATCAGTTGGTGTTGGTGAATTTTTGTTTTTTGGGTAAAAATAGAGGGGGCAGATATTAGTAGCAATACTTTATCTGGTAAAAAGTGGAATAGTTGAACACAGCAGCACACTGACTTAGACGAGGTAGTGGGTTCGCAGCTTGTTAGAGTACCTAGCTAGAATTTTAGCTCAATTTTGCCAAAAATCAAATTATATGAGATGCTTGCTATTTTGAAATATGGTTCAGATAGGTAAAGTGTTTCAGACCATAAAATATTCCACTGACAATAAAATGCATATACAATGCATGAGCAAAGAAAGTTTCTTGGTATTCCCAAAAACCATTGTGACATGTTAAGTCAACTCACTTGTTCAATGAGAATAACAGATATGGTTTGTTGTTTTACCGGCTGCACTGGCATCCACTACTTAAAATATTGGATTGCCTATCAATGTGACATGACATTGGATAGGCAAAACAACAAATTCTATCTTTTATTCTCTAAATACATGTAAAATTAGCATCCCTATAAATCATATTTGATCATGAGTGAATAAAGTCCATTACTGAAGCACACACTTGCACCTACAATGCTTTTTGCCACTCGCTCTTTCCACCGTAACTCATTTCTCTCTCTGCTAAAAACACTCTACTTATAGGACTCGCACTCAGCCAAGTAAGTCAGTTTAATAGCCCTGAGGGCTATCGATTTTCTTACAGTACTTGTGATTGACTCATTATAACTTCTGAGTAACCAATCAAAAAAGACCTATCTGTATCACTTTTAAACTCGTCTCTGATTGGCTAATTATGTATCAATTGAACATCACACACAATCGTTTTAAGCACACGGCTATGTGCTATGCAGAAATTCCTTTTTATTGTATTCTTAGACACCTTTTTTGGGGGGCCGCATTGCGGCCAAATTTCCCTTTTTTCATGATCAGTTTAAACAAAACAAAAAAAATTATATCTTGAAAACCTAAAAAAAAAGTAAAATGTAATTTTTTTACACCTATGCAAGTAGGAAGATAAGATAAACTTTCTTTTTTCTGGACCTAAATGTTTATAAATTTGGGTTAAAACAGCCAATTTTATATCATCAACTAAATTGATTGCAAAAAAAAATAATAAAAAGGTAGGCGTCTTATAATCTTGACTAATCAGTTTGTTTCACAAAGTTCATAATCAAAGTCCACGTGAAATATTTTGCTTTTATAACTTTTGCTTATTCTTTCATCTTTTGACCAATACTGTTTATCACATGTGCTAAATTTATGAAGAAGCTAGATACGTTCTATACTTTTCATCAAAATTTTACTCTTTGCTTAAAATCATTCAAAAATATAACTTTTTTCTATGAAACTTTGTATAAATGGAACCAGATCAAATCTTGTAAGCTAGTTCATTTGATCAGAGAAAAAGAGGGATGAAGTTGATTTTTTGCTTTTATCGGCAAACAAACTCTTATCATGTTTTTTTTTTTCAAATGGCCAGATGAGCTGTAAACAGCTGTTGTAAAATTGTTATTACAGCACATTATACTAAAGGGTGAAAAAATAAGTGACAGTTTCTTGATGCTGAATGCTGAATATGCTGAAAATGCTGAATATAATAGTTAGCACCATAGTTACACATGCTAGACTGCATTGATTTACCATATGTGTGATATATTTTGCTGTGTGCTTGCAGAGTATTCAGTAGAGTTACTAAATTGGGAGGTTAGAAAGGAAAATGAAAGATGCAGAAAATACAAGTGGTATTTACAAGTGAAATCTGCTCTTGTAATTTAATATTTTCATGATAGGTTGTTTACCTGATAGCATATGTATTTTCTATCAGTATAATTTTGCACTTTAATTAATATCTTGTTATTTATACTTCACCATGATTAATGAAGCAAGAAGTACCTGTTGGGTAATATGTAATTATATATTGCATCATGACCACACATGTGTAATTCCACTCCATTTAAAGCAAGGAACTGAAGGGGGAATACACAGTACCAATCAGTGCAACACTAGGCTCTCTATACTGAGGATCATTTTGGGAATGGTCCTGTAACCTTCAGTACCCCATTTAAAAAAATCCAATAGCAGATGTTGCTGGACTGGACCAAGTTCTAAAAAAATATCCAGCAGTGTACATTTGCACGGTGGTAGGCCTCCATGAATGACAGACAGACTTGGTGGCTATGCATTCCCCCTTTAAACTTCCTTGCTTAGAGTCCATCAATATTAGCAATGCTGTTGAATTCCACTCTAATTACAGCCACATTCTGATACCTTTTTCTACATCAAGCAAAGCTCATTGTTGTTCAGCAATACTTCCATGGGCACACATGTTTAGTGCGCATCATGCTAATTTTCTCCAAAATTCAATTGGAATTTAGAAGAGTAGCCATTTATGGATGTTAAGGGTCTGTGAGCAGTTCAAAACTGATATTAGTATCAATCTTGGAAATGTATAAGAATGGTGAAAGTTTAGAATAGCTTTCATATGTATCATCGCAGCATTTATAGATATGATTAAAAAATAATTCTAATCTTTTTTCAATATATCTTATATGGTCCATATATCAATTTCCAGGTAATGGCTTTGGTTTTCAAAGAAAAAAATAGTAAAGTTGTAGAAGGAATCAGTCTTTTGACAACTTGTTATAATCTACCCAAATACCACATTTACAATCAATTCACCAGAAAATATACTACCCTTCATAGAATGTTGTTCAGATGCAACTGGTGAAACTATTGTATTCTCTTTGTATCTGTGAAAGATACCCAAAATACCACAATTGCAATACATTCACCTGTTGTGAGCTGATATGGATGGAATGCTGTCCAGGTGCAACAGGTGAAACTATTGTATTCCTGGGATCTAGGTTAGTAAACCAAAAAAATACCCAAATACCACATTAACAATACATTCACCCCGGCTTGGGCTGGTATGGATGGAATGCTGTCCAGGTGCAACAGGTGATCTATTGTGTTCTTGGTATCAAGGTTAGTAAACCAGAAAATTACCCAAATACCACAATTGCAATACATTCACTTGGGTATGTACTGGTATGTTTCACTACATAATCAAATCATAAATAAACATTGATTCATGATGACAATTTGCATAAAACATTGCACATTATATGTGAAAGATTGGACTACCAAACAAGTTAATGAGGTAAACTGGTTTTCCAATTGTCCAAAATGCTTGGATGTTGCCCCAAAAGAATTCAGAAATTGTTTGTATTTGATCATAATTTCTAGTATTGTGCAAAATTGAATCTTATTTTAAAAACTTTAAGAAAGTGTTGAATGTTGCGCTGTTTTGTGTGGGCTTGCTTTTGTTTTCTTTTGTTGTGTGTTTGCTCTTTAACATTTTTTGTTGCATTTGAAGTTTTTGTTTCATGCTACTTTTCATTGAACATACAACATCATCTAGTTTAAATCATCTAGTTTATAACAGTACTGTTCTTTTCTTTCAAGTTAAGATATTATTCTAACATCTTCCATTTGCACAGGTTTGGTTTTTTAGTTGACAGTAGTGGGAAAAAGTACTAATATATTTGGCAAATTTTAATTGTATTAAAGGAAGACATTAAGAATATTATTTCAGCGGTGTTAGTGAAAATGGTAATTGATGGTGGTGGTGTAGTGGGTGGTAGGGGATATTAAGAATATTATTTAAGTGGTGTTGGTGGTGATGATGGTGATGGGACATGGTGGTGGTAGTGATGGTGATATGGCGGTGGTGGTGTAATGGGTGGTATTAAGGGTAGGGGTTGGTATTTCAATAACTATTGCTCCAATACAGAAGTATAAGTATTTTTGTACTTATTTCTATGTATTGATACTGATTTCAAGTAAAGTACCTTTTTTGTTTGCATGCAGCATTATGTTTTCTGAATTCACAGTGAGACCAATTTCTAGAACATTGAATTTTTCAGATGGTGGCGGCCAAGCCTCATTCATCATAGCAACTCACCAAAAATGTCAAAAAGAAATTACAGCAATACGGAGTGCAAACCACAAAACCAAATTGGGTGCTTTGATGTGGGTCAGTCATGGGTGTTCCCATGACCCACATACGACCTCGTCCTCGTTCGTTATTCAGACCAAAAAAAAAATCAGAAATAACCCTTCCAGTGGAGTTGAATCTTCAACTTCAACGGTTTTGGAATAAGAAAATATTCCTTGACAACATATAAAAAATTCATAATTTTTAGTCAAGATTTTGCTTTTACGTGTTAAACCAATGGTGACGTCTGAAATTGGGATTTCTTGGCCACCCTTCCCCTGGAATTTTTAGTGATTTCAAACCTGCCTTTCAGAGGAAGCCGCATTTTGGAGCTTCAATTGTTTGCCACTTTACGCTACATACTTGTGAAATTCAGCCAAAATAAAATTCATGCAAATGAAGGTGCTTTACATATCATTCATTTGGATGTAAATGACGAACAGTGGTAAGGGCTTTCTTTAAACTTTCAAATATGTGAATTGATTGCATTAGGGATCAGACAATGATGAAACACTGTTCTTAAAAATTTCCCTGTTTCTCAGAAGCTGCAGTATATTATAAATAGATCGGTACCAAATTGGCCTGTTTACTTCACAAACTGATAAAGAATAGTATAAGCCACAATGCGTGGGTTGTGTTGCACTTCTTTTAATTGTACGGCACAAGTAAAGGAAGAAAGGCATAATTACATTGTACCCTTTGCACCTTCTCTGTTTATGGATGATACAAAGTAGGTACGAAGGGTAAAATTGTGCTTTAAATGTAAACCAACAGAATCCAAATCCTGTAAAGATAAAAGACATGTTGATTTGAAGTCAATGGCTATGTCTCTTCTCTTAGGCAATCAGCAGGCCATATCTTTCTCCTGGTTGCCAATTTGGCTTCGGACAGATTATAGTATGTTAGTAATTATTTTTAGATGTCATTTACAAATTTGGGTGGCTATCTCAAAAACCAGGATAAGCATATTTAGACTTATTTAAATACATTTTATATGCTGAATTTAAATATGGTCCTGCCAATTCATGCACCCTAAAAATTTATATAAAAAGTTATTGGATACGTGTTTTGCAAATAGATAAGTCTACAACAATAAATAAAAATTATAAATAGAAGTATGTGTCTTGTCTGGAGATACAATCTAAGACAGGTAAGACCTATATTCCAACAAATCATGTCTAACTTGGGGTTACAAAATCAAGATGTATTGAAACCAATTTCAATACACGTATATTATAGACAATGTGCCAAGTTTTTACCAACACAACTTAGCACCTTGTCTACTTATGTGATCGAGGTGGGAAAAGGACATAAGCTATAGCATTAGTCAATAGACTATACTGATTGAGCACAAATTTTAAAGGCACAAGCCCTATATGTGCGCATACATACCACTGGGCAGCGCTATGTTTCTTGCCAGCGGTGACGTCACATGGCACATCGTCTATATTTGAGACATGTCTTGCATGGAGATTTGTCTTAGTGAGATGTCTTGCATAAAGATGCGACATGTCTTACTAGAGATGCATCTCAACACCAGCTTCATGGGACATGTTTTACAGTGTGTCTCCAGGCAAGACACTTGATAATATGTGATGTGATCAAGCAAAAAAATGAGTCGGAAGTCGCAAATATTGATTTTGAGATACAGCCAAACAAAGGAGAAAATGTCTTTTGTTTCCTATTGTTTTTTGCCACCCTTCAACTGGTTATATCTTTGGAATTAATTGGTCAATTTCAATGGGGTTTTATGCAAAATGTAGCTTTCTAAATGGTGCATACAGTTACATGGAAAATAAAAATTGAATCTGACCGACTTTAGACTCATTTTGCGGTAGACGTTTCATATAGAAGTCCCGTTGATGCAAATGAGGTATTGCCATTCATTCCGTCAAGCACTACTGCACAAGTCATACAGCACATGACGGAATCAATTGTAATACCTCATTTGCATCAAGGGACTTCTATATGAAACGTCTACCCATTTTGCTTGATCACACCACATAATTCTTTTTTCCCATAGATGAAGACATGGCTAAATTCAAGACTTTATTGTTGAGTTACAGTGTAATTTTGAATTGTAGAAAATTTTCAGAAAAGAACAGACTTAATTAACAACACTAGTTGCTCTCGAGTTGCCCTCTGCCATTTGTGATCTTGATAGTCTCTCGGTTTTTAAAAGCCATTCAAAGTCTCATCTTTATCTTAGCCTTTAATTTTCCTTTCCTATTTCAGTGCCTTGCCCACTTTGTAAAAGGCTCTTTATAAATCTCATTATTATTATTATTACACTTCCAAAGGCACCTTGTCCAAAACATAGGGCCATTCTTAGTTGTCTTAGACCAGTGGTTCTCAATTATATTAGCCGAAGGGCCATAGAATACCAAACATGTTTCAAGTTCCCTACTTGAGGGCCAAATACACCTGAAATTCGTATAGTTCACTATATATTTTAGAGCAAGTCGAGGGCCAAAAATCAATGGTTGGCGGGCCGGATTTGGCCCGCGGGCCGCCTATTGAGAACCCCTGTCTTAGACTGTCTGCAACTTGAAGGAGCAGAACAGTGGCATTACTCTATGGAACATTTACCCATGCTCAGATAAAACTGTATTTTTACTTTCTTGTTTTCACTCAATACCAGTACGTTCCAGAGAGGCCCAAAAGAGAACATTTCCAGCAAAAATTTAATCATCAGGAAGGATACCTGAAGAAGAAGCGAGGGGACAAGATCTCTGTGGTCGCTTTTACATTCAAGAGACGGTACTTCTGGTTGAGTTACGATAACATATTTTGCCAATTCCCTGAAGAGAGGGAAGAAGGCCAACGTACTATTTTGGGCAATTTGGTCCAGTTTTTGTGACAGCAAAAAATGTAGGCATATCCATTAGATAGTGCAAGGTTTAGAGGTTCAATAGCTGCCATGTATTAGGATATGTTTAATTTATATTTCCCCGAGTCAGTAACCATTTTCAGAGCCACTGACCAAATACTTGTTTTTTTATTAAATGAGCTGTTTTAGGTAATAGAATAGAATAAGGGTTTCCAGTCTTGTGGGCAAATAATGGTCGAGGTCAGAGTAAAAACGAATAATGGGCGAGGCGCAGCCGAGCAATTATTTTTTTAACAGTTTTTTGCCGAGGATACCATTATGGGCCCATACATGACACTGCAAACCCTTTTATTAATTCATATTACCTAAAACAGCGTATTTAATAGAAAATGCATTGTGACCCTTAGTGCCGAAGTCATGGGCAGTTAAATGACCAATCAGAACATGCTGCATTTCAATAAGGGCAGCAGAGGTAATAGAATGGCTTAAATAGTATGTTTAACAGACATTTTTGACAAATGCAGCTATTGCACTTTGACCCTTCTTGTATTCACATACGATATATACAAGGATGATTTGTCAGGCTGTGCATGTTTTGGAAGGGTTTGTAGTTTTTTCATTATGTGATAATGTATGTTGAGGAACTTATACCACCACGACAACAAGCATATATGACAGTCAGTGACTGGATTTGAAAGGCAACCTTCGGTTTACCAGTCTGAAGCTCTACCAACTGGCTTTATTAGCTCAGAGATGAAAATTTGTCATAGTGATGCTGTACCATAAGCCTCAGTTCAACCCGGTTCCTCTATATCTTCTAACCAAGAAGCGTGGATGTAATTTATAGAGAATATAATAATTATGGAAAACAATATTGGTTTCTTTTGCTCCAATAAATCCTCTCAAACAGTATTGCTGAGTGTGGGGTGTATCCGGCCACCCTCGTTGACGGGGACAAACCGATTAAAGCTTGGTTACCTTATCTAATTATTGGTTTCTTCCCATGTAATGCATTGCTCGATACCTTCCCTGTCCATTGTACGGATCACCACTAGTTTGCCTGTCTGGTATGGTTGTCGGCTAAAAGGGAAATAGTGTGTTTGTCACAGCCAAAAAGATGTTCCTTTTTATGATTGTCTTGTGTTTGCCTGTAGGACACAACAAGCCCAAAATTGTGGTGTGGTGTTGTGTGTTGTGCGTGCATGGTGTGCGTGATTGTGTGAAGGTTTTTATTTTCCCTAGTTGAAGTCCAATTGCCACCGTTACTATGTTTGTATGGATCCAAGTATGGAAAATATCAGATCCAAAACGAAATAAGGATAAAATTTACTGATTTTCGCCCAATATTTAATTGGTCTCGGCAATGAGGTTTTTTAAAATATTGGGCTTGGCTGTTTTTCTCCCAATATTTGTTGCAACTCATAACCAATATGGGCTCAATCAATACAATTTTTATACCAATCTCGGGTCCTAGGTAAGACATGGGGAGCCAATGTTAATGAGGTACCATGTCACATTACAAAGTCAAATGTCATCCAGGTCAGTTGGAAATTGTTTGGTCAGGTAACTTTTGGGGAAGTTGAATGAAGTGCAACCAAACCATAGTCCAAGATGTAACTTTTCCAGAATTTCCGGATTTCTGACCACAAATAAAAAAATGTGGAAATTCTGGATTTAAAATGTATATTGTATAAAGGTAGACTGCAATCAAAAACAGTTTTTTAAGTACTCATTTTTATTCTAGGGAAGGGGTCTTGACCCTAAAAATCGCATAAGAAAATACATTCCTGGAACTTCACCGGCCTTGCCTTCGGTTCAAATTTTGGATTCTCAGGAAATGTGCCCACTCCTCTGTTACATCTCGGCATAGTCATAGATGCAGTTTTGAAACCTCCATATGTTAATGAGGTCAAAGGTCTATTAAAGGTTAAATGTCTCTGAGGGTTAGTTGGAAATATTGGGTGGTCAATTAATGTCGCCCAAACTTGGGACATCCTGCAGCTTTGGAACCTCCTTAATATTAATGAGGTCAAAGTCATGAAGTCAACACCATTATTTAGAGACTGCAAAAGAGTGACATTCTGGTTGAGAATTGCCTTGTTTTACACTGAGGCATGAATTGATTTCTTGTATTTGTCTGTAATTGGATACATGATTTCATTTTTGAGGAAATTTAGTGTCAATATGTGACGCATCACCTCAAAAGATACATATTTGCTGTCCAAGTGCATACATAGAAAAAGGTCAAATGAAGTACGACTGCACCATTAGTGGTAAGAATACGCTGGAAAACCTGCATACTTCAGGTAATGATGAAGCAACGTTACCAAAGTGACATGCCACATAAATAACTAGTATCGGTTTCTTTTTTAAAATATGCTTCAGATTTTCAAATTCAAAGTTTTCATGCAGAATTGCATCTTTCTGAATCAAATCAAAAAGCAAAACAATTTGAACCAATCCCCCTTCCAACTTGAACCTTCTGATTAACTCATATGATTTAACGAAGTTAGAACAAAATCTCGAGCTTCTCATGAGATGCTACATCTCCATATTTGGAGACAGTGCATCAATTTCCCATGTGGCGTGAGCCATTTACGAGTATATGTATTAACTTTATCAATCCTAAAATCAATTAAATACTTGCACTTACCTATTCTTTATGCAGGTTCGCAACACAATTCGACCAACTGTAGATGTTGGTTGAAGTAGTAGATGAGGGCGCTTTTCATGTGGCGAAACATGATTCAGATCACATATCGTGATTCAAATGATGCACTAAATGTCCTCTACCTTCAGGCTCAGGTATGTTGTATACTACCCTGGTTAAATTCTAATTGAACCCAGTAAACTGGATTCAATTGGACTTAAATGAAAAAGCCTATTTTAATACTTCTAGCCTGCACTGTATACCTTTTAAATGTCAGTTTGCTTTTTTGAGAAGCCATCTTAAAAAAACACTGATCTAAGACTAGGTTTGTTTGTACTCAAATGCATTGCTCATGCTGATTCTGAACATGGCCATGGAAGTGCATGGTTTGAAATTTATTTTAAAAAAAATGAAAATTTTGAAAATATTGAACTCTTAAGTTACGACTCACACTAATCCCCCAAGTGTTAACATTATTATATTCCTCTACATCCATGTATAAAATGCAGGATTGGAACAAAATATTCAAATATAAACTCACCCAAGTGGGTCAGGGTTTTCTTGAGGGCCTTCTACTGGTATCCTGTAACCAGTACTACCTGTCCCAGGGCCGGGTTGTCGGCGGCTGAACCGTCACACCAATTGGGTTTCTAACAAAATCCGATGCGGAGGGTAGCTGGTTACCCCTGGTAGAACAAAAAGAAGATCTACCTACAAGGACGTTGGCCCTGAAGAGCTATTGGAGGACATCCAGCGCATTGACATCAGAAGGGAATCCGGTCAATTATCTCTTGCGCCAATAAATCCTCACAGAAGTATTGTGTGAATGTGAGGTGAATCCTGCCACCCCCATTAGTGGGGACAAACCCAGATTAAAACTTTGGTTTTACTACTACTAACTGTTTGATGTTAACACTCTTTCAAAAGTATCATTCCTACTCTTCACTGTGCTTTTTATCCCATCGCATTTCGAACCACTTCCTGTCCAGGGTTATAAATTTCAAGCTGGTCGATTTATCTCTGAAGGTTGAAATTCAGTTAGAGGGAGTGTCCATAAAGAGGACAGGTGTGGTAGGATTGGGCTTACAATAGTTATTTTAAAGAAAGTAGTGATGACATTTGGATTGGTCTCGATGCATTCAGGGTCCAGGTGATTATTAGCAATAAGGCAAAGTTGTTGGTGAACCCTTCCTGCAAGCCCCCAATTTTCCAAATGTTTTGAAAATTTGTGCCACGTGCATTAATATCGGCTAGTAAGCGATACTGTGAATGTAGAGATAAAAATTCCCTAGTGTCGCAAAAGAAGGAATTTGGTAATTAGGAATGATTAATATTGGAGATCTCTGATAATTCAACGGCTGATGGGAAAGTTCTTCCAATATGAAATAGCCAGGAAATGCACATGTACGTGGTCTACGTCATCCATAGTTGTGCCATTAGTTCAGACAAGTCAAGCTAGAGGTCAATTTCTTGTGAGGGGCACTATTCATCATGGACGGATATAAATTGACATTCCAGCTCTGCAGTTAAAATTACAATTGGGATCCCGATGCTAATTACACAATAGTTTTCTTTTTTTCTATGACAAATACATATTTTGAGAATTGTCGCTTGCTGGTATAGTTTACTAGACATTACCAACAAAACTGTGCAAATCTTCAAATTTGCAATTGGGACCGCTCATTACTAAAATGATGGCTAAAAGAAGTATGTAGTTGGCAAGTTAATATGAAATACACCTGGGAGGACAATGCAAACTAGAGTTCATTATTTCACTAAGGTGTTTGACTCTTTGTATATGCCTACAGGATGTTAATGACCAGCATCAATGGTTATCTCCATCAGGAAGACGTGTGTGTCCAACAGAGGATGTTAAAAAACATTCCATGCTGGTGCCTACAGATCAGGGAAATGGACATGTTGCCTTGAAGTAACAACGCAGGTATGTTACTCACATAGATCATACACATGCTTGGGGTTATGTAGAATATTAATAGCATGGCTTCGTTACAAAATGGCTTTGATGTAGTTTTATCTTTGGGCGAAGTCTCCCCTAAATAATAGCAGTACTATACTTCGTCTGGCCTGAACTAAGGAGTGATGTCATAGCTTTTACGCAGTCTTTGATGTGCAGATCGCAGCAAGCCGCAGCTGTAATTGCGAGCGTACAAAGTCGACGTGTGCGACACGCATGCACAATAGCTGCGCGAAAGCTATGACATCACTCCTTAGTTCAGGCCAGACAAAGTATACTACTATTGACTTTTTGATAATACTGTATACAGTGTGAGTCAAAAAACCCTTCATTCAGAATAAAAAATAATTAAAATAGTTACGAATTATTTTTGCTCAAATGTTTGCTTTGGGTATAAAGAGGGATAAACAGGCTTTCAGAAAATGTTTATTTGGTGTCATTTGGACTTTGGAAGAAGAAATTATGCATATTTGCTGAGAGACTTAAAAATCCTGTTTGGCCGATTTTGAGCCCAACAAAGATGCATCGTTTACATAGAGTAGCATGGTCTTCAGCGGTGATTTGAGTAAAAACATTTAATACCAAATCATTGTTAAACGATAGGTGGGAGAATAATTGAAGGATTATAAAAAATAATATCCCGGAGATTACAAAAGAAAATTCTGAGTGAAAAAATATTCAATTTCCCAAATAAGAAAGTCAAGATAGTGGTGTAAGACCATAGTTTACTTTGGTTCAGCAAGATTTCATGGTTTTAACCTTCAACAAAACTTGGGAGCTAAAGTGAAACCATAGAAGGTTTGTATTCTGCTTGTAAAGACAGTACGATATTGAATTTTAAGTTTTAATTCCAATTTTTTACAGAAAACTTCAGCTTTAGTTCTTCTCGCAATTTATGGAGGCTGAGTATACTGTATTTGTGCAAAATAATTAGAGATGTGAAACAAAAATCTCTGAGCAGTTTCGTTATGTTCATGAACTAAAACATTGATATGGAGTGATTTTCAATAACTGACTCTTTATGATTGAACAATGGTAATTTAATTTGTTGAAGATATTTTACTTATAATCATGTTACACATTAGACCATTTTATTCAAACTGATATGATTTTGTCGAGAAGAAATCGATACCATCTGAAACTGCATGTGTGAATTGTCTTTGCTGTAATAAGTTATGATATACGTCGGTGTCAATCTCTCTGCATTGTGTGGCTAAAATCAGCCAAACAGAATTTTTAGGTCTCTCTGCAAAATTGACATAGTTTCTGAACCCAAAGTCCGAAAGACACCAAATAAAATCTTCCGATAGCCTGTTTATCCCTGTAAACAACCAAAGCAAAAATTCAAGCAAAAGTAATGTTTAACCTTTGAAGAAAAATTCTTTCCTGAATGTAGGGTTTTTATTGACTCACACTGTATAGTACCAAGCCATAATGATGCCTTCTGGGCACAGAACTAGAGCTAGAAGGAAATACCACTTAGAAAGAGCATGGAATTTATCTAGATAAATAAAAGGAAGGTTCTGAACTTTTGTCTGGGAGTGTTCTCAGATATGGCTCTATCTTGACTTCTGATTTTTGGTACATTAATTGGGCATGCCATGCTATTTTATGTTTGATATTTTTTTCAAACTATTCAGTTGCTATGGAAATAACAGAAAAAAACGGGCCAGTTGCTACGTGAAGTGTGTTGCTGATGCATTATGAGTTAAACATTTTGCCAGTGTAGCTGTGCAATGTAGCAATGCGCCGCAACTGACTGCCTGCTGTGACAGCGTACAAGTGTCGCATTGCTACGGGAGCGGTGGTTCAAAATCACATTGTCTACTGCATACGTGTATGCTTACCTATTTATTGCGGGTGACCAAGTGGAAAATGTATGCATGTATTTCACTTCGGTTGTCGCTGATTGTAAATGGGGAGCATAGGTGTACCTCATACTGCTGACTATGCCTATTATAATAAAAGTATAGTACTTACAAACTGCAGACTTCTAATCATAGTTAAAAAACAAGTGGACTCTTATGATACCTCCATTTTGTGATTAAAAGTATTAATTTGATTTTCTCAATTTTTATTTGAGAAAAGATTTCTCATGGGAAAAGTACTTTGTTTATGATAAAAAAGAGAGCAGGGGATTCCCAAGTGCTATGTTGAGATCAGACCAGGTGTTGTTTACTAGATAGATTGCACAAGAGGAAAAATTCCCCAACATGTAAATTAGAAACTGAGTCAACTTGTTTATGCATTGAGATCAAAACAGATTGTAAGATTCGGGATTCCCCATGAAGTTATAATTGTGAGGTGATGCAATGTAGATGATGTAATTTATGTGAAATCTGATTTGACAGTGCTTGGTTATGTTTATGCATGATAATGTTGTAATACCTATTTTTAGGTATTAGGAAATACTATGGTTATGAAATATTGTGTATATATTAAGGAGAACTTGGCCAGATTTGCCAGCAGCAGTTGTAACCAGGAGCTATACAGTATAGTTATAGCTAGTTTTATTCTACAATAATGGTAGTAGATTTGTGATTATATAGTGCCAGAATTTATAATTCCATGTGAGCAAAGTCGCTGTAATTATTCTACTGTCGTCTTTGAAGCCAAAAGTGCTGGGAATCAAAATAGGATTCCAAATGTGGACAGATAGAAATCGTGGTGATTATCTTGGACTGATATACTGTGGCAGGGGCGCGCCCCCCTATTTTTTGCAGAGGATAGGGCACCCGGCGCCGCATAGGGCGCCGGGCATAATATAGATGTATAAAAATTGCCTTTTTACGACGGGGGCGTAAATGTTGAAGAATGAGGGTGTAGCACCGGACGCCTTACCGAACCGACCCTGCCAAACCCAAAAAAATTGTACATGTTTGCGAATCATTGAAGCTGAAAAAGAAACATGCATTGCACACTAGAACAATTATAACTGAACATGCAGAGGCATACACATCTGAGAAAACTTTTGGATGTCTGACCGCCTATCCATGAGTATAATACCGAATCTCTGTTTATCAGGGATGGTCTGTATAGCTCAGTGGTAGAGCACTCGCCAGCTAGCGAAAGGTTCAGAGTTAGAGTCCCTGTACAGGCGCATACATCCAGAATTGTTCTCAGATGTGTGTGTCTGTGCGTGTTATAATTGTTCTAGTTTGTGATGCGTGTTTATTCCGCAGCTTTAATGATTAGTTTAATGTTAAGAAATGCAAAGTAAGCATCAGTTATGATCTTGTGTACTAGTTTGTTTGATGCGTAAGGCTCTTATAGCTTGTTTTGTTTGAGAATTAAAAAAATAGAAAAAATGAAAATGATGCCAAGTATCTAATGTGCTTGAAATGCTTACTTTTCTTTGCAGTTGATGTGGGTTGTAGTAAAGCTCACTGTGCTGCTACTTTAGGTGATTGGAGAGACCCATTAGACCCAGATGTAGAGGCACAGGTTATATACAGCCAACTCTTACTGGGGAAAGATACATTAAGGTAGGTTGGAGTAAGAGAAAGTATAGTGTTCTTCCCACAATGCATTCCTTCCAATACAATTTTTTCACTGGTTTTTGCACATGAATTTATAGTGACAAAAAGTACTTATATTGCAAGATTGGGATGAGTTCTGTTCCTTTAGGTACTTTTTCACTATAAATTCATGTGACACCAAGTGCAAAAATTGTATTGGAAGAATTGCATTGTGGGAAGAATACTATACCTCCTCTTGGTAGCACTACTTTGAGAAACATAGCCCATTATTTCTTGTCTTTAGTTGATGCTCCTCAGCAATTTATCCATCATGGCTTCAAATGCCATAGAGGTGGAACAACAAATGTTAAAATTTTTAGGGAACAAATAGGGATTTGAAAATGTCAACTTCTCCATTTACTTTGAAATCACTTGCATATCATCTCCACAAGAGGGCTTTCAGATTCCCTAAAGTAAAAGTATGACATTGCTTTCCCCTAAATTAAGTACAAAGCTACTCTCTTCTAGCATCAGCTGTTAAGGTGTTGGCATCATGATTTAAATGGGCTGAAGAATTTCTTTAAATTTTGATATACATAGTACATTCGTTTGTGCTGATAACAAATCTGAAATAAAAAATATGGCTTACCATATTCGTTTTTGAGAAAAAAGACTTTTAAAAAGTACATTTTTGCTCAAAATTTTTACATTATTTACCACGCAACTCTATGGGAAAATGTGATGCACCGATACTAAAGTGCCCCAAAAAGATAACAAAGGGGACGATCGTTTTTCTGATTTTAACATATGTTTAGGTCTAAGTTGCATAATTGAAAATGCCAAAATAAAAAGGGTGTCACTGTATTAGTTTTCCTGAAAATCGTCGAAAAAAGGACATTTTAGAGGGATATTTCCGTCTTTACTAGAGGCGCTGCGTCTCACGTTTTTTACGCCTATATGTCACGCAGCAAAACAAAAAATGGTTGCGTGAAAGGTGAGACGCGTAATTAATCAGGCGTGTTCTTAGACAAGTCCTTGCAACATCATAGTTCTACGTGATTTTATGAACGCTTTACAAATTCGCATAAACGCAGGGGGGAAAATCGCTTATGAATTTTTGCGACGCAAAAATCGCAAACGAATGCACAATTGCTCATCTCCGAGTTTATTAAAGTCGGCTTGCGCATACTCCTTAGAAACCAAATCATCATGTCAACACCTTAATGATGAGTTTCTAACACCACAGCCAAGAGCAGAATCACAACATGTAAAAGTCGTCCGGTCACCTTGCATATTCTATTTCAACTTTACATAATTGATATTTGAAATTTATTGGCCTAAACCTTTGATTGTTTCAGAGAAAAGTATTCTGCTGAGTCTACTGCTGGTAATGAGGTGGTAACAAAACAGGCAGAACAAGCTACAAATGACACAGAAGAGGAGAAACCAGAGCAGAATTCAACAGAGGAAGATGCAGATGCCAAGAAAGATGAACCAGCTACAAATGGTAAAAGCATTACAGTCAGCATATTTCTTATATCATCATACTATTTTGGATTGGTTTAACATGCGCTAAAAATGTGAGAGCTGTAAAACCTTAATTCTATTACCTCTACTGCCCATTATTGGTTAGTTTACGGTCCATTTTTCTACGACAATGAGTCACGATTATGCCCTGTGATGTAAAGAGCACATTCTTTTTGGCATGTGACACCACCAGTATAATGTGCAAACATTAACATATATGCAGATGAAACAAGTGTATCCTGTAAAGAGCTCGACAACTTTTACGTTTTAGAAGAAAATGGATATATTTTTTTAATTTTATTGCTTAGAGTAATAGAATAGAAATAAAGGGTGCATAGTCCATGTTTATGCCAAATAATGTGTCCCTGACAGTAGAAACTTATAAATACTGGGTCTTGGCTTTGCGTTGCCCATAATTCATGTTTTTTCTTGCCTTGTACAGTTGTACACCTTATTCTTGCATAAACATGAACTTATCATTTATTTCATAACTTATACATGTATACTCCATTCAACTTGTTTTGTTTGTTTATTTGTTTGTTTGTTTCAGGGACCACTGAAAATGTCCAGAAAGTGAAGCCACACAAACCATGCAAGAAGACAATGTCATATCATGACTCACGGATGGCAGCCACCGCTATGCTGCTAGACGTCATCAGCGATATAGAGAAAGCCCATGCAGCCTTCGAAAAGAGAGCAAAGGAAAAGGATAGAAGAATGCCACGTCTAAGACAAATACAGTTATAGTATAGAAATATATACTTCATTATTGTGTACAAGGGTGAATTGAGCCCAAAGTGTGTTCCATTTTATACAATATCAGACAAATTTAATAATCATTATGCACTTTAATTGCCATTTTTGAAATATTTCTTAAAATAATGTGAACAGAGACCTATGATTGGATGGTAACAGATGTGATAATTCCAGAAGGTGTTTTGAATCAATCCCACAATGCATTGTAATGTGCCTATACTGCACTGTACTAAACACATGTCAGTACTTAGGGATAACGTGTTCAAAAAGTTCAAGAATCACAAGACATTTCATGATCATGCAAAAAAATTCCTTAAGTACTAACACCTTGTGAGCTAAACTGAATGTAAAAGCAAGGGTTTTCATGTGTTAAGAATAGGATTTCTGTGGAATCACATGACCTTATTGCGATGTAATTTCCCAAAACTGGTGTATTGTGGGATTGACTCAATACACCCTCTGATGATGACAATAAGTGAGCATTTATGTAGCCAGAAGTTTGATGCAGCCAAATGGTTAAGGTACCGGTCTTGCATATATAATGTAATGAGTTCATGGTTCAATTCCTGGTTTGGTACCTTTACTAATTCTCTCCTCTATTATTTAAAGAAACACTGGCACATTTGAAAAATAGTGCCCCTTCACAATTTTTCAAAATTGATATTTTTGCAGGATTGTAAAGCTTTTATATACATTAGTCCTCACCTGAAATGTTAAGACCAAATCAGCAGCACCCTTATGGGTAAACAGAACAATTTTTATAATTAATGTCACCGGCGACATTTATTCACCAGACAATGGAAATGGTGTTTAACACAAGAAAACACACGCTGGAGCCTGATTCCCATGGCATGAACCCTGTTCGACCGGTCTGTGACCTTTGTGGTTTTAATATCAATGAGTACGAGTCTATGATATTCATGAAATAGACATATTTGTTGATAAACGTTACGGCAAACTTAAAGTTGGCCTACAAATTACCTGGATGTCTTTAGCCTCTTATTAATGTCTGTTTTTGGGTATGTTATTTTTATATGTAAAATAATATCTCTATTCCAATGGCCTAGACTATCATTTGCGATCAAATTGAAAAAATTCATATTTTGTGAAAATGTGCCAGTGCCGCTTTAAAGTGACAATCCGTTAAAGTGAGTCGGAAGTGAAGAGGATTGTACCACAAGCACCATCACACATAGTGCAGTCTATGTTTGCATTCAGTTATTATTGGTTGCCGGTGAATTCTAACCCCCAAAGGAAACAAAGTAAATATCAAAACAGCACCCGGACAGAGTGGACCAGTCAAGGGTAATTTTAATATGTGATGTGGATATTTTAGGTATGATGGCTTAACACACCTCCAGAGGATAAGATACCTTTGTAGTTCATATGTCAAAGTTCAAGTGGACCATTGGTTAGGAAATTCCTATGTTGATGATATCACTATAATAGATTCCATTGCTGTCTGGACTAGCTCTCATTTATGAGAAGGTATTGAAAGAGCAACAGAGGGCTACACAAAATTAATATTTGCCCAAGGTTGCTTTTGTTGTATGGTTAAGTACAAATCTATGATTACAATTGTAACCCTTTGTTACCTATTTGAAATAACGATAAAGCTTAAGGTCCACTACTGGGAATTGAACCAGGGACCTCCAACATTCAAAGTCAATACCCTAACCACTGGGCCATGTTACTTTATGATGTCTGTATAATAATTAATAATGTAAACTTATTGTGCCCCAGTATGCATCATAAAGATGCTCATGATGCAGCGACACATCAATGCAAGCCAAAGCAAGAACAAGCATAATTACAATTAGTAGATCAATTTCATAGAAGTGATAGTTTTGTTATGACCACTGGCACAAGACATGACAAGACTAATAACATGCACAGGATATTTTGAGTGAGGGGCACAAGAGTAATTTTTCCCTGAATGGATGGAAAATAAATGTTTAAAGCAGTGCTAACCTAAATGTAGGGTTTATTGGTGTGATTCCTCATGAATGGATTTCCCCCCTCTCCTGGGGGTGGGGGTATCAGGGGGCATGCCCCCTCCCTATGTACATGTTACTGACAAGAACGATATTAAGACATGAGCAGTGCAGGCTGAAATGACAAAGCCATCATTTTTACAAAGGATTAATTCCAGTTCATGATTATATAAAAATAGCAATCAAAAATCAAAATAACTAGAGTCAGAACTGATGATGAATGTCTTAAACATTGGTTTAGAAGAATTCAGTGATGAAGTTGATTTAATAAGTCTGGAAGTTGATTTAATAGTCTGTAATTTTCTACATGTTTTATTGTAGCTATGTTACACTTGATGCGTGTAAGCCGTTTTTTATCCTGGTGACACACAAAATAAGCCAACTTCACCCACCTCACTTGCTGAGTATTTGTCCACTTCTTCCTCCAAAAATTCATGAAGATGTTTATTATATCCCAAGAGTTGTATATCTGTCACATTTTCTGACATTGAAGATGTTTTAGGCGTACAGTGATGATCTTTCGCGAGAGGCGATTGCGCACGCCTTCAATTGTCGATCGCCATTTTGAGCTCAAGTGACCCGGAAGAGACGCTGCATCATGGTCTTAAAATTGCTCAATCGGGTAAAATTTGACCGTTTAACTTGGTTTAAACAGCAAGATGTGACCCAGAAAGGTCAGAAATGACGTCAAAGTGTTTCTCGGAAATAAATCCTTGTAGGTATACCTGAAAAATTATTTTTTTTGAGTGATAACGACAAATTATCAATTTTGGGTGCATTTATGACCATATTTTAGCATGTAAACCTTGCGGGGATCTGTTGAGCCTTTGATTTTTAGGTTGTTTGGAGTTTTTTCCACCTAAAATGGTTCACTTTCAGGCTGGATAGTGTGGCGAAAAATGGCGAGCGCTGTGTAAATAAAAATTAAACCAAATTGGTGTGCGGTGCAAAATGGCTGACCGCATGTATGAAGCACGTGCGTTACGACCACTTGGCTACTAATGGTGATGTTGTGTTGCCAGTTGGTCGTGCAAGGCACCGTAACGTGTCGCGACGTGATATGGCGATGACCAGATAACAAACGAGAATGCCAAGGTTTGAAGGACAATATCTCAAGAAAGGAAGGAGATATTTAAAAGATTTTTTCACTACTGGCTTTCTGAGATTGTGAATTTTTCATATATTCATCACTTTCATACATTAAATATTTTTTTAAATTTGGTGTAACATAGCTATTTATTGGTGTCAAGGTTAAAATGCCAAAACCTTTCCACACCACCACTGAGAATGAAGCATTGGTTTGATAGAATTCAGCAAGGAAGCTGATTTAATAAGTCTGGAAGCTGATTTAATTAAGTCTGTAAGCTTCTACAATTCATCGGTGTCAAGGTTAAATTGCCAAAATATTTCCATACACCAGTGAGAATGAAGCATTGGTTTGAAAGAATTCAACAGAGAAGCTGATTTAATAAGTCTGGAAGCTGATTTAATAAAGTCTACGTAAGCTTCTACAATTCATCGGTGTCAAGGTTAGAATGCCAAAACCTTTCCACACACCAGCAAGAATGAAGGCATTGTGTTCACGTACTTGTAAGAGGTCACATTAAAATGCTTAGATCTTTCTTAACCCTATCATGTGTCTTACATCATACTTTTTCAAGTGATGCTTACTTTTCTAAACTAAATTGTAATGTATATCTATGTATAAATCTCTTATAATACTTAATTCTAATCCATCCATTTATCATTATAGAATCTTATTACATTCTCTATAATCTTAGGATCTATATATTTAGAGAATAAAAGATAGGATTTGTTGTTTTGCCTATCTAATATCGTGTCATATTGGATGGGCAGTCCAATATTTTTATCGTAGTGGATACCGGCTGCGCCGGCATCCACTACTCAAAATATTGGACTGCCCATCCAATATGACACGATATTAGATAGGCAAAACAACAAATCCTATCTTTTATTCTCATTCTTATTTAGTTTGGTTGTTTTAATCACCGAAAATATTTTTATTTCAATAATATTAGTTAAAAGGGCAAAAATATTCCCCCGCTGTCAAAAATGAACCAACCCATACTAGTTGCGTGCACTGCATAACCTTATACACGCGCGCGTAAACACTTGCGCGACGACGCACTATCTAATATCGTCTCATATAAGATAGGCAATAACCAATGATATTGCATGTTTGCTTACTAAACCCCACCCACTGAATAAGAATTGTTTTCAAAGTATCTTAAGACATACTTGTGGATGTTTCCTCTCAGAATTTATTAGAGAAGTATGTAATTAGACAACTTTGTTAATGTGTTAAGAGTGAGTCCAGTAAAGAAAAATACTTATATACTGTACTGACCCTATTATAGTCCTATGCTTGAGTAAAATCCCACCCCTAAGTTTAGGAAAATTTCACAAAATTCTAAAGATCAGTTTATTATCCCATGCCAAAAAATTGGCCTACACTGACTGCAAAATTTGGAAACCTATTTTCTTCAAACAACAAACCTTTTAGCCTTGAATTCAAATGATATGCATTTTCCAATACAAAATTCCATATTTAATCTTATATTCCATCTCAAGAATGTTTCTAATGATGTCTGGAACCATTAAAGTTTGTGAAAAAACATACATTTAAGAGTAAAACACGGCAAAGTGTCAGAGATTCAGCAGAAGACAGTTTCTGGTTCAACACTCTCAAGGCTTTCTACTTCACTCATACGTGATTCTACAATATTTTTTCACTCTTTTTCCATATTTCAGTATAAAAAAATAACATTCAATAAAAATTATTCAGTTTCATAAATTCATTAATAAAATAGTTTTTTGGTTGATTTGTTTTCTGAAACGAAAAGAATATTTTGAACAAGGTCATGTGTAGGGTCAGAGGGCGCCTAATGATGGTAGCAAATCAAATATGGCTGCCGCCAATACACTGATGGCAAATTGGTTCAGTTTTCACGACTATTTTGTTCGTTTTTTGCTTAAAAAATCACTAAAGTTACATTATAGTCATTAATGCATGGTTAGTTGCATGACAAAAGATGAAATCTACTTCAGAATGAGGGTGGAAACTACGTACTATCGAAAAACTTCATTTTTTCAACATTCTGAGTCTTCAAAATTCGGAAGTCATGAAGTGGCTGTATAGTGTATGTGGCGAGTAGGCCAAGACATTTTCGACTCCGGCTTCGGGCATTATCCCACCCCCAAATTTCAAGGTATTTTTAGCTTAAAAAAGGGTGGGACTATACTCGGGTCAGTACGGTATATTGAAATTTATCTATACTTCAGTTACTTCCAATTAAATACTTGAAAACAATTTAGATGTTGAAATTGTGTAACCATTTCAGGTCTCAAGAGAATTGAATACACATTACACATTTATACTAACTGCTACAATCTTGGAAAAAAATTGTTGGAACACTTTGAACGATTTTCGGAAAACTGTTCCCCCAATGTTGAATGAGGTATCACCATCAGAAGTCTTGCCAATTCCCCCAACATTGATTAATGGGGGTTGGGGAAGGGTAGGTTGAAGTGGAAGGTTGGGGCTTTCAATTGAGTGATAACAGGGGTTTGTAAGCTCTCAACTCTGGCCCGGGTGAGCATTGTAGAAAATTGTAGTGAGTGTTTCAACTAATTTTTTCCAAGATTGGTGTATAGATGTTTAAAGATATTGATCTGACAAGTGCAAGATGGATTAATACTTCAGCTGTATGTAAGATAATTGAATGTTATAGCCCTCTGGCTTAAAAAGCAGGGGGATATTGCGACAGCAGATTCCTTCAGTGTATCTTTTCCATTTTGGTGAGGTTGACTGGTTTTTGTATCTCCTGCCCAAATGCTTGGGCCAATTGCAGTCAAACTTGATCAGAAAAACCACTGGCCCAAGGTTATATGGTGTTATTCTGATTGTGGTGAGAGGTCATGTTGTGTGAATCATAATTGGGGTCAAAGGGCATGTGGGCCAATTAGAGGGCATTCTTTGATGCATATGAGCTCATTTGTCAATTGTGGTAGGATGATGAAACTTAGTGGGTATGGTCAACATTCAGTGCCAAAAATTTGAAGGTCATTTCAAGGTCATGTGGGGTCAATCAAGGTCAAATCACTTAACATGTGGTAGGATGATGAAACTTGATGAGTGTTTTCAGCATTCAGTGCTGAAAATTATGAGGGTCATCCAAGATGAAATCATTACACATGGTTGTATGGTCATGAAATCTGGTGGGTGAAATCGACATATACCAACATATTTCAAGGTCATTTTCATATCATCTGGAGTCATCCAAAAGTCAGATCAAGGTCAAATCAGTCAAATGCTTGGATAGTCATAAAACTTTGTGGGTGTGATCAACATTCAGTGTTGACAATTTTGAAGGTCATGTGGGGTCATCCAATGTCAAATAACTTCAAATGGTTGTATGGTCATGAACTTTGGTGGGTGTAGTCTACATTTGATACCAAACCCTTAAATTTACATACAGGGGGATTTGCCAGTTTCAACTTTTTTTTCTATTTATTATTAGCAAATTAAGTGTGTTCTAAAGATCCAAATTGTTTTCCAAAAAGAAGTGATTTTGGTATGGGCCAGTTCAGTATGTTTGCCTGTTTTTTGCTGTCTCTTTATATGTATCCCACTATGCCAAATTGCATTTTAAAGCCAAACTTTTCACTCTCATTAAACACTGTGCCTTTGAAAAAATCTTTCCAATGATGTGGCATTTAACTGTTACTTAATGTGCGTGTGGATTAAATGTTATAATGGCCATGTTGCCTGTTGCGGTTTACCACAGTATTTTTTTTGCAAATATGAAGTTTTCAAATTTGTTGTATGTCAATTTATAAAATTTTCTGATTAAAAACACACTTTTTGTGTTTGTGTCGCCTGCCTTTTGTCGTGAAAAAGGGTTAACATTTGCCTGTAATATCAGCATACTTCAACGAATTTAAACCAAACTTGTGTCACAGGTGCAACATGGGATCCCTCATATTTGTTGATGAGGTCAAAGGTCATGTGAGGTCAAGTTGTAAGATGGGCTGAAAATGTAAAATTGAAAAGTTGAAGTTCAATTGGAACCAAACTTGGTTTATGGAGATTACATGCAAACCCTCATTTGTTTATGAGGTCAAAGGTCACATATCAAGGTCAAAGGTCACATATCAAGGTCAAAGGTCATATGAGACCCATCATTCAGAAACTGCGATTGCAAGCGACACAAGCGGTCTGAGGACCGATGTATTTACTTATTGTAAATTAACAAAAGAGAATTTTGTAATTGAACAAGTAAAAATCCTAACAGTAAATGAAAAGAGGAAAGTGTGAGCAACATAAATGGCAAGGGAAGAACAAGGGAAGTGAGTTGGGATGTTGTCAAAATTTAATTTGAACATACTTGTAAGCCCTTGTTTTGTGTTTTAAAATTCTACATTTTCAAGACTCGAAGGCATTTTTATCCCGGAGCACTGAAAGTTTTGTTGCTTGTATTTTTGTCGATTGCTGAACAAAAGAAAAAAGAATTTCTACCCCATTTTTTTTAAACTCAAAATTAATATTTGCAACCAGTGACTCAATAATGGTCGTTTCTGATCAGACTGCAAAGCAAAATCTGACTGATGGATCACCCAAACTGCCTTTGTGGCAAAATCTGGAGACAAAATTTTACACGATAAATGCTTAACATTTTTAGCAATTCTATAGTTTTCCACCTATCTTGTTGCTTTCACAATTGCAGAATGGTAGGGTTTGAATGAAATTGCATCCACTCAGCAAGAGAGCACTGTCTTTGTTCAGTGGGGTTCTATAGTGCATCCCAAAGTGAAATGGGAGACAAATGTGACATAGTATATCAAAACCAGGCAGAATTGGGCAAGGTTTGGAGAAAGAGGCTAAAATGTGGTGAAGGGTGATTTTAGTCAAAATTAATTTTTTTATACAAATTTGTGAGTCTAGCTATGCTAAAACAAGCTGTGAAAATTTGAAAATAAAATTCCATTGGTAAAGAATATTTTTGACAGAACTACCTTTTATATTCCTTGATATTTCTTTACTATTTTCTTTGTTTTGTGGGCTTTTTCTCATTTTAAACATTTTGAAAAGTCAAATTTCAAATTCCATGACTTCAGTTAGCAATGAAGCAAAGTAATATGAAGCAAATGACCATTTTGATATTTTACAATGAACTCAAATTCCATCTCCTGCCCAATTCAGCCTGGTTTGATATACCACATCACAAATGTAGTAGACCCTTTTTGAAAGTTTGTGAGCAAGCTTGGCTCTTCTATGGTACTCCTTATTTTGAGTTATCAAAATAAGAAATATTTACATTTTTTCCAATATATATAATGCTATGTATTTGAAATGCTATCACACTAATGACATTTTGTAATATATAATTGAAAGATCAAATTCTATGATATACAGATATTTTATCTAACAATTTGGGTTTGGCTGTGAAGAAAATATTATATGGATAAATTAATATATTTATTGCTAACAAATGCAATAGACAGAAATAAAGTATGAAAAAGTGTGTGAAAACTTGATGGCGCACACAGAATTCTAACTTTTCAGTAAACTTAAAAATATTTATCATCATTCATTTGAGGTGAATTCGAATAAGTGGTAATTGTATTACAACTTTTGTAAGTGTAAACGAAAGTCGTTATCGATTTCAAGTTCACCAAGCAGAACGCCTGACTCGAATGAGGCTGTACACTTCTGGTCCATCACCAAGCATACACCTAATTTCTTTTTTCTGAATGCGAATTCAAAACCTTAGTTACTGAAAAAAAAGTGAATTTGATAACAACTTTTACCCAGTGTAAATATCATACTGGTTACTTGCTCATGTATGGTCTTTGATTTCGCATGAACAGCCTTGAACTGTTAGTGGTCAATTTCAACAACATGAATGGGAAGTTTAACCTATTACTAAGTGGGCCAAGGGCTGCATTGCTATTACATACTACATCCCAAGGGTTTACAGGAAAAATGATAGCTGCCGTTGTCACATGTGTTCTTATCAAGTATTATACTTGGCAAATTTAACACTTGACAGCTATTGTAGATGGGGCCTTTTTGTCCAAAACCCTCAATATGTCCATCATCTCCTCTCTATGAGGTGAGTTGTTGTAATTATTTTGAAATATTAAAGTATTTTATTTATTCAGAATATTGTTGAGATTGAAATCCATTCTCACATTTAAAATTAAAATTCATTTTGTAAAGTCTGTATAATTTTGCAACCCTAATTGATGTCATCCATACTCTGTCCAGTTCGAAGTATACAGTGGGCGTATACATTGTACTGACTTTCAGTGCGCGCATAGGCAAAGCACAAGCGCACTGCAACTGAAAGGCGGCACTGGGTATACACACGCGCCGTCACTTCATACTTAAGACAAAGTATAAGATAGGTACATTAGTGTACGGATTGTGCTTTATTCCGTATTAACTCTCTCCCTGCGGATGTCGAGTGCACTTGACACACACATTTTTGTCAATTTTGGATTTTTGGGTTAAAAACATTTCAAAATTATTTATTTTTGTGAGCATATTCAAATTCAGCCTAAAATGCATTGAAATGAGTCCAAACAAGCCCTAGGCTTTTTTTGGGAGTGTTTTTTTTAGATGGTTTCCCAAATGACCTGCAAATATTTGGCAAACTGTCTCAAATGTCTCTGACTTATGTGTTATAACTTATACACAATTGCCCAGCACGGAGAGAGTTAAATACCTCTGTAGCCAAACAGAAAAAATAGCAATATTTTATTAGGTACACTGTGCAATTCGTCGAAAAAAACTGTATCCATTAAATACAAATCAAATAGTAACACAATGATCTAAATTTAGCACACATTTCTTGTTTATACCATGCAGTCATACCACAAAATGACTGACTGTAAAACTTGCATGTATGCATACCCGCGACAGACATAATTTTGTGCAATTTACTATCAAATTTGCTTCTGCACTCATGGGGTAAGATGATCATGACTACATAAGGTATTTTTGTATAAATGCAGTCATGGGTGATGATAATCACAAACTCAATTTTACAACCCAGTTACTGGCATCGTGACTTCGAAAGCAACCAATAAATTTCACTCAATTTCTTAACCAAATTTAGAACTCAAATTTGCAGGTCGTGCATGTTTTTTAGTCTCTGTAGAGTCATTGTTGCTATTGTCTGTTCAATTAACTTAGATGTCCGGTTTTTATTAATTATTTCCAAAAATGTACGGTTTGGGAAAAAATCACGAAAGAAAGGTTGTTATTCATCATTGGACCCAACAAGATCATTGGGCTCCAACTTGAAAACATATTTCTTCTTTGGAATTTTATTCAATTTACACTGATTTTTATTGACAAACGACAACAAACTGGGTCCAAGTGACTATTGACTTTTAACCCTGAAACTTTTATGGCAGACCCATTCACGAACTAGGGGCGCTTCAAAGCATGTTATGGACAATTATTGATTTGTGGACCTTGCTTTGATTTCAGGTGTTTGCGCGTGCGTTAATGTATTGGCATTTAAATGAATCGTTGAAATACTTACACTTTTAATAGAGGTCCTCCCTGTTGTATTCAATTTAGTCCGGATGCCAGCCAGTTTACTTAGAAAATATTACTATAGTTAGTTTTTTTGTGGATTTGGCTTCCTCAGACCATCCATTATAAGAAATCAACTGCTGACAGTCCATCAGCATTGAGCAATTTTAGATATTCGTAAAAAACAAAATGGCCGCCAAAATGCCATATTTTAGCGAAATTTTATCAAGAAGGTTGTGTTTTTCTTAGTAAAGCAGATGAAAACAATATTTATGGTATTAATGGGATGATAAAAGACACAAGCTCTATTTAAAGGTTTCAAGATGGTGGTTAAATTTCAAGATTGTGACCCAAAAACAAAATGGCCGCCAAAATACCACATTTTTGTGAAATATCACCAACAAGGTTTGTTTTGCCGTAGTATAAGCCTGGCAAATGTAATTATGTTATGGATGCCACTTAACAGGGAACAAGCCATGTCTATGAGTTATATTTTATTCACAGAATTTATTTCAAGATGGCGACCAATACATGGCTGCCATGGCTACAAAGCATCACGTTGTAAATTTAACCGATTTCTTTTTCTCAGTGACGGCTGAACAAATAATTAGTTCAAGTTTCGCAAATGTGCCATACGTATAGATTACTTTTTTTAAATGGCTGTTAATATCAAGACATCTAGACAAAAGTAATAAGTGGTCGCCAAAATAGCAAACTTTGTGAAATATTACTGGTTAAGTTTTGTTTTTTCTCAGTATATGCAGTTCTCGTGGTTCTGGTCATGTAAATATTGATGTATCATGCATTGCTCACATCTCATGAGAAGTCTTTCCTGACCAGGCTTCCTGTTCCTTTGGTAGGTGTTCTTTTTACAAGAAGCTTTTCCTGACCAGGGTTTCTTTTTGGTGTGAGTCATCTAATGAAAAGTCTACCCTGACCAGGCTTTTTTTGGTATGAGTCTTTAATTATAAGCCTCTCCTAACTAGGGTTTCTTTTTGGTGTGAGTCCTTAAATTAGAATCACTCCCTGACGAGGGTTTCATTTTGACGTTTGTTCTTTGATATGTGTTCTTTCATCTGAAGTGTTTCTTGACGTGACCAAGGTTTCTTTTAGTGGTATGAGTCCTTTCATGAGATCTTTTCCCTGACCAGGTTTTTTGGTATGAGTTCTTTAATGATGAGGAGCCCTCCCTCCATATGTTTTATATGAAAATCACTCTGTGAAAATCATACAGTCACCAAGTACAATTTGACACTGTTCATATCAATTAAATGACAACCGATCTGTTTTTCACTGTAAAATGACTTCAAACCATCATTGTACCCATTTTTCGATCTAATTGTCAGAAATCTGTTGCCAAACAATGTTAGTGGATTTCTAGATACCCCATAACCTTTTCGTCATATTTATAGTAACGTAATTTGACTTGTTTGTTGGGTCATATCAAAACAAAGCCAATTCCAGTCAAAATTGCCTGTAATTCCATAAAAAAAAATGATAATTTCTTCACATTTATGGGTCAATTAGCATTAACTTGGTCACTGATATTAAGAATATGATATGTTTGGCTTATATCCCTTAAATCCCTAGATGTCATTTTTGCCCCTTTTCAAAAATCACGGAGCGGACCCCTACCTTGTGTTTACAGGGAAAGTGCTCCCAGATCTAACAACACAAATACCCCTACCTCCAGTTTTAGCTCTTTTTTGCGGTGATCGTCAGGTTGCTAGTCATTTTACTCTAGGGACTTAAGGGATATAGAAACAAGAAGTACAATCAAATGCAATCGTTTTATATAATTTGAAGGCAATATGCATGTCATGTGAATAATATCAGTGAGGTTAGCACCCAGGTGTCACTCCCACTTTGGAGGTGACGCGTATGTAAGGCTGTTTAGACCCCCATTTTCAGCATTGTTGTCACACACAGACCTCATATTTGTTAAACTTTCACTTAGAAACCGCATTTTATTGTTGTTGCAAATTTTACCACTGTCACCCAAAGACCTCTATTTTGATTAGTATCAGGAATGTGCCCAAGAAGGACATTCAAGATGAGACGCGGACAGTTGAAGGAATAAATGATCCCTGATGGCTGACAATGTTAGATCTTGGGGTCTCAACTGCGAGGTCATGAGATGGTAGACACCTCCAGAGATGAGGGTCTATATACTCGGAGTTTTAGGCATCAGTTGGTAAAGTAGTTCATGAGCCCCCTGATAGAACATGCAGTAGAAGAGAGTAGTTGCTCAAACTGCTCTTTGGTGTTTCAGTGGATGAATACATTGAGCTTGATACTCCTCCTCTGGCAATCCAATTATATGCTTAGCTCTATTCTGGATATCTTTGATATTGTTGAAAACATCGAAGATTGGACGTAGTTACTGTCCTTTGGAGCTTTGTAATTCTTCCTAAAATTTCAGGTTGGGGAATGTAACACAAGCTGATCTATAAGGTAAAGATATTAAATAAGATATGTGTGGGTGTATGTCTATCTATCTAGCGGCCGCAACCAAGATTCTGTTCACCATGTAGCGCCATGGTGTTGTTGGGGATGTCAGATGGATCCTGCTGGATGTCTCAAGCAATCACATCAATATAGTTAAAGGGGCGACGATCCAGCTGTTTGGGCATGGTAAGTTCCAACTTGCGACTAATTGATCAATCACACGATGACAGTGACCGGCAAATCGTGCTCGGCATTGGGCAACAGGAGATTAAACTGGAAGGATATCTACATATATCTGTGCTTTGGTCATGTGATCACGCCAGGATATGTTTGTACTCGCATAAGAGGCCTGGTGTAGGTGCCATCCAGTTTATCCTGTAGCTCTTTCTTCATGGTCCAGGTCTCAGATCCATATAACAGGATACTCTCTACACAGGCTCTAAAGAACTTCAGCTTGGTTAAATTGAAGATAGCAGATTACCATAAGTGGTGCAGTTTATTGCAGGCATTCCAAGCTGTCATTTGTGTGACAGGAAGTCTTTTCCTTGCTGTCAGCAACATAGGTCCCCAGTTACTTTAAGTCCCTGATCTTTTTGAGTTGAGTACCGTCTGTAGTGCAGGTTGATGATTATCTTCCTCATTGACGGTCATATTCCGGCTTCTTTGCATTTAGATGTATGCATTTAGATGCAGCATTCTCAAGTGATGTTAGTAAATCTTGTGACCACATATCAGATCGGCTGTTAGAGCTAGATCATCTGTGTAGTCAAAGGCTGTGAGATGCTGACTTTGATGACATCTAGAACATCTTTGGGTATATCTAGTGTTGTGTTATATTTTTGATGCAATGTCACCTTTCCTTAAAAGAGCTTTATTCTTCACGCAACTCGTCACAACTAGATAGTCAACGATAACGACGACTATGCAAAAGTTAAAGACTATCTAGTCATGATCATCAGGACTATGTTGCTCCATATATTTATTCTATAGCCTCTTTCAGTGCAGTTGCCTTTGTTTGTCCATAAGTGTGAAGTGTGAATACTGACGGTGGCCTGTCGCATCTCTCAGACTTTACTGATGTCGCTGTGGGGTACATATGCAGATCCTCGCAGCTGACGATTCAGGTGTATACCCAGATATTCTTAGTATGGAAGGCAAATGGGTTGGCGTCCTCTTCTATCTCTTGGTCACAATATATACAAGTTTTAATATCTACTTAAATTATTCTCCTAAGTTATTCTGAAATTGTGTATAATTGATGTATATCATAGTTGGTTTTCACATTAGAATTTTAGCAATTGCTTTTGTATCTGTCATTTTAATAATGGTATAATTACTCTTTTTTCTTTGCGAAGCGCCTAGTGGTCTCTGCATTAGGCGCTATATCAAGATTGTTATTATTACTATTATCTTGCCAATCTGCCTGCCAAATCTAATGACAGTCTCCGTACGTTTGAGCACCTTTAACGTGGTCCCCTTGTTAAACATGTTTTAACATTGTCCCCTTGTGTAGTTGCATTTATGAGTAAGACGCCATCTTTAATAAACAACTGGAATGTAAAATAAAAAGAAAAATATTAAATTGAGACGTCCAGGTCTACTAGAAACTACTTTTGTATAGATCTTGGCATAACAAATAATATTTGTAGGACCAATAGATCATTTAAAAAAGAGTTGATCATTTTTCATTGAAAATATGGGTACTTTGGCGGCCATTTTGTTTTCCGCTAAATATCTAAAACGCTCAATGCTGATAGACTGTCAGCAGTTTGATTCTTCAACTAGATGGTCTAAAGCATTAGAATCTGTTGAGAAAAAAACTATAGTAAACATTTCTAAGTTAGAGCAAAAAATCAGGAAATGGCGTCCGGACTAATTTGTTACGAACAAAAGAATCACATAGCTCTCCTGTAATGCAACCCATTCAAATTAATCCCGTGTGGAACCTTGTTTGTATTGCAAAAATTCGCTGCAAATAACAAGGGTTCGGATTTGTCTGTTGAACAACGTTGGCTTTATTCATTTCATACCAGTAAAGGTGGCGGACAATAGGCCTATTGATAGTGAATCATCTCCTCCGACACGACGACAACTTTTACTACCTACTAAGTGGAGTCAATGGAACCTTCCACAAAACGTAATTACTAATGGTACCAAACCTTTATTAGCTCATTTTCAAAACGAGGGTGAACTACCCAAATTTCAATAGATTTGAAGGTTTAAAATGTCTCATTCCTTTTGTCATGTAAAAAACGTCTTAGGTCCAAAGATACCAACAACTTTCTTTTCGTGATTTCGAAAACGTATATTTTTGGAAATAATTAATTAAAACCGGACATCTAAGTTAATTGAACAGACAGTAGTTCAATTTTGCTCTAGCTGTGTTATGGTCCAGAGAGATTCCTTTTTAGAAGCTTCTTGAATAATTAATCACGATCATTATTTTTTCTGTTACAAAATTCTTTCTGAAAGAGTGCATTTCTTGTAGATTTTACATTATTTTAGCCGAGTTGTTCGTAAGTTTCGGCTAGAACAAGATCTCAACTCTATTTGCCTGTGGGTCTAAGAGGGCCAAACACATTGCAAGACATTGTTTGAAGATTATACTTTACTTATTTCCTAATGCAATTTTAGGTTTTGTTGGTGGGTCAAATATTATCAATTTCAGCACAGATTTTGCTTGCTGCAGCTATAGTAGATTCAACCCATCGTGTCACCTCGATACTTTTCCGAAGGTTATGGGCAGTGAATGAGGGCATTTGCTGTGGTTGGAAATTAAAATCGAGTTAAAATTCCAAGCTAAATCTATTGAAACTTAGTCCCGATAGCAGCGAGAAATCAATTCTATGCTTAATGAGCATTCAAGTCAGCGTAAGCGCATTTTGTAGCTACAAAAACCTAGCTTCTCAAACATGCGCCAATCGATTTACTTCAGTGTATTAATGTAACGATGAGTTAAATGTTACTGACTTTTTTGAGCGCCCGTGTTTTGGATACGAAGGAACACAAAAGCCTTTGAAATGATGGCAAACATGAAAAGCCAGATTACTCAATTCGTCATTACAGGTTAATCGGGCCTCATGTTTTTCTTTTTCTGGCCAGCCCTATCCCAACTTAATCGACTCGTCCCAAAACTTTTCCTCTGGTGACACGATGGGTTAATCTACTATATTTTGATAAACCCTGAGCTACACATATACCTCATGATTTATTCTTATTTTCTATTGGTTAAACTGCGTCATGTTACATGGTATACAAAATAATGATGTTTGGTGAGTGCAATGGTAAGAATATTTTTTTTATTTTTTTTATTTTTGTTATATGTTATACGAACATAACCTGCAAGTGGTTAGCTTGAAATGTGTGTATTTAGACAGGTAATACCTTTTATCTGATTCTGTAATTTCCTATACTTGTTACTCAAAATCCGACTTCAGTTCAAAAAAGCCTTTTCTGCGGTAGAATATTCCATATTTTTAAGTGCGATATTGGCACCATGATCAAACATTTTGAACTCAACACAAATATGGATCTTTGTGTTTACACGGTAGCAAAAGAATATTTTTTTTATTCCCTTGCATTATCGCTCTAATGCCCCTTAATTTTAATATTTGCAATAAAAATAATTTATTTCAGCACCAAGACAATGAAACACCACCTACAAATGCACACACCCAAGGAGGACAGCACTGCTACCCTGCCAATGTGAACTCATCTTCAGAAAGATGTAATATTACCTAGGATTGCCGTATTTTGCTCTTGGTAGAAAATCATGAAAAAAAAGAAGTCCACTGTGTTCTTTGTAGAGATATTTGCAAGAAGGACAAATATTTTGTAAGAACTCTGTATTTAGATGTTGAGATTCTTATGGAAATTAAAATCTCATAGCCAACAAATGAACAACATAAACATGTATGGTGGTGTTGTGTGTTTTTATCCATTTCTTAACCTTTCATATGTAGTGTTTGTTTTTTGCTCGTTCATGTAGAGTAGACGGTTTACATCATACTTCAGACTCAAAATCACAATCTTCATCAAGTAACATTGTAATAGCCAACATTCAGAAAAATAAGCATTTGCTATCTAGCAAAATCTATAAGTAACGGTCTTGCTAAATTTATTCCAAAACCTTTTGGCCTCACTACACTCAGGTGCTTGCCATGGTAGTATTCTTAGTACTTAAAGAGACATCAGGATATTTCCAAAAAACGGCCGCACTTTTTTTTCGAACCTGGGATTTGGCATATTTGGAATGCTTACGCAATGTATTAGATTATACTGAGTGAATAAGCCATCTTTATAAAATAAGAGATTTATTATTTTCTATTGTGACAACAGAAAAATCAAACTTTTACTTGTTTGTCAAATAAACTTTGAAATGTTCTCATTGGTCTACAACCGATCCATTGCAATTTGAGTGAATTCTAAAAAAATCCCTCTGTTACTTTAAGGGGAACATGTTTATTTAAGATCAAAGAAATTCCTACTCGGTTCAAGTAATTGGATAAGTGAAATGTACAAACTAGGTCAACCAAATTGCATGGCATATCATTTTTTGTGTTGCCTGTCAAGAATACCTTATACAATATAATGCTATAAAAAACATTATTGAACACATATGGAGTGGTTTCATGGTTAAACGGAATTATACTAACATAAAATGATTAAAATACATTTTGTCTGACCATGCGCTATTTTAAATTCGCTGCTATGTGTATATGGGATATTTGTTTTGTGTTATGCGATTCCCCACGGATGGCAAAGTAGCGTCATACACCTCCCTCATGTGCTTTCATAATGTGTTTTTCCTATGATGTTATCGACGCACGTCGGCCGTATCCCATAACATGTTATACACAGCGCGATTTTTAAATAGTCACATGGTCAGACGAGATGTTTTAATTCATTGTTATGGTAATATACTTCCGCCTTTTTCTATGAAACCAACTCGATATGTAGTCAATATTTATTTTATATTGTATATTGTTTAATATTGTTTTGTTGACGGTTTCTCCTTTGAAGGCAGGAAGACACATAGGGATCATCACTTTGTCCACTGTTGTTGATGTCTGTTGTTTGTTGTGAAATGGGGTCCAACCTTGCCTCTAATATCCGCATTCTTTGATGGATTTAAAACCAAAGCTTGAAATGTAAATCGCCACATGAAAAAAAAAATCCCTCATTTGCTTGTATGAGGTCAAAGGTCACATACCACGGTTCAAATGTCATGTTAGGTCAAGTTGTAAGATAGGCTAAAAATGGAAAATTGACTTCAATTGAAATTGAAATTTACTTTTGCACCAAACTTGAGCATTGATCCCTCATTTGTTTGATGCGTTCCAGGTCATATGATGCCTATCATTACAAACCGCAACGCCAGGCGACACCGTGCGGTGTCCAAGGACTGATTGTATTTTTTTTTAATAAAAAGTTGCTCCACTAAACAATATCCTATTAAGACAAGCTGTCAAATTAAAAGCGCTTGCAAATATCTGTAGGCATGGCCTATTTCTGGTTTCTGTACTGCACTGCTTTCTGTATATCATTTGGAATCACATTCTCCTCGTTAAACTGAATTAATGTTTGGTAGGTGTGTAGTGACTTTTATCCAATTAAAGTCTGACTCAGAGATTTCGAAATATTATTTTTTTGTGTAAGAATGAAAAATAGTCAACTAGAACTAAAGTAGTAACTAAAATGCACAATTCCGAAATTTGAGATAATCGGATTTTTTCGTTTTGATGCAGTAAACAGTTATGTGTAGTATTACGTCCCATAGGATACTGTGTATAAACAAAATTTCCGGATTCCGGAATTTTATAACAAAGTTGGTGATTTTCTAATGAAGGAATTCGAGTTAAGCTTAGCAATTTCACACAGTGATTAGTAATATGGACACGCATTATGTAACATCAAAAAACACGATTTTTTTTGGAAATTGAGGCGCCCTCCTCAGGAAACTCTCTGAGTCTGCCTTAAATCTGCTTTAAACAAATCTTGGGTTGTACGTGGCAAGTATTTCGTCTTAGCATAACAACAATCTCCTAAAGGAGAAACCTTTACAAACGCTACATGCTGGCAGCCGTGAGTGAAAGGTCTTCAAGTAATTTACTAATATAACTTTTATTGCTTTTGCTAACAATGAAAGTAAAATTGAAGTAAAAGGGTTGGTACAAGGTTAGTAACAGCAAAGCTTTACGACTGTTTTATGATCCGGGCTAATGCCCTAGGCAAATTTGCAGAATGATGTAAACTCCAATCTATTTTCTCAGATCTATTTTTTTTCAGCTTTCTAATCATTTGCCAGTTGTAGAGCATCTAACTGCCAGCTCAAATTCCAGTTCAACTGACATATATATGGAGACAATACAATCTTAAGGTGACTGGACTTACTCTACATCACATTGAACCCCAATAGTCTCAGTTTGCCTCTTCACACAGTCAGTTACTTCATGTAACATGGTTGAACACCTAAGTACATGAGCCGTTTTTTTGCACAGCCGTGTTTTTAGCACAACATTAACTTGAACCAATTCTTGTAACTGCCCAGCTTCATTGTGCAACTTTCAATAAAAATACCTCGTCCTTCGGCCGCTTGTGTCGCTTGCCATCGCAATTTGTGAATGATATGCCTGACGTGACCTTTGACTTTAATATGTGACCGTTGACCTCAAACAAATGAGGGTTTGCATGTAAACTCCATAAGCCAAGTTAGGTTCCAATTGAACTGCAACTTTTCAAATGAAGTCAATTTTACATTTTCAGCATCACATGACCTTTGACCTTGGTATGTCAACTTTGACCTCATCAACAAATTAGGGGTGCCATGTTGCACCTGTGACCCAAGTTTAATATAAAATTGGGTTTTTTAAGTCCAATTCACAATTTATGGTCAAGTCTATGATTTGAAAAAAATATTTTAATATGTTTTTTCACCTCATAGCGAGACCAATAAATTTTGTTATTTTTTTTATTTTTTTTATTTTTTTTATCATCATTATTTTTTGAAATCTTGTGCCTAATATTAGTATAACACATTTCATTTCAATAAGTCTAGCTTGGCCCACTTCACAAATGCTTCATGACTTGGGAAAATATTGGCTCTGTAACTGTCAAAATTCAATTCCAATCACCTGTCTACACCTCTTTAGATGATGATTTCTTGCCGATCTGGGCCACAAATTCATAAAACCTTGGCTAGTTTAGCTGGCAAATAAGGCCTGGTAAGGAAAAAAACTTTTAGAATCCCTAGTATGCAACTACGAGTTGACAACTAAATGAAATTCATAAACCTTACTAAGAACCTGCTCAACTAGTTACAACTAGGAAAAGCTAGTTGCCAACTAGCCTCAATCTTTTGTCTACAGAATTGGGTGCTTTTGGGCGGAATGGCCTTGGTTGCAGTAATGGGGAATGGTACCCATGTTCAATACATTAAGTGACTACCCTTTTGTGTTTGAAAAAAAAAATCTGTTCATCTCCCGAGCATTAACATGCGTTGATCACCGTTCCCATGATCAAAATGATGCCAATATAATTGAAGTAGCTTCCGTATATATAAAGGCCTGTACAATGAGCAAACCTATACTATAGAGTAGACAACAGAATGATGATAACTCAACATAAGCAAATATTACAAAATTTTTTCTTTAATTCTGCTGTAATACTGGCTTTTGAGAAATTTGATGTTTATATTTTTCTTACTAGTAAAAATCTATTCATTACGCAAAATGTAAACATCTCATAAGCCTCATAGTATGGTAGTTGTTTATATACCTCCATATATAGATCCCTGTCATCTGATTGGTTAAAAGTGGAGTCATAAATTCAACTAGCTTCAAGAATTGACCAAAAATGAACTATGCCCTGTGAAGAGCGGGCATATTTCATGAACTATGCCCGGGACACCTCTTCCCAGCGTTAAAGACTGCCGTACAAACTATTCATCCTTTTTATGAGTGTACATATTGAATCTGGTGTAAGAGATCGCATTTTGCATTTTACGGATATGCCGAACTGAGTACTGATTAGACAAAAATGTAGTGCCAGTCTGATCAGCTTGGCAAGGAAGGGCTGACTCGCAGACCTGTGTTCATGCATGAGCTTGTCAGATGAAGATCTGAAAGGCACTCAGATGCAGCTCAGGGCTATACCAAACGGCAGGTAAAATACACCATGAAGATATTCGAGGATTTATAATGACACCGATAACTGCCATCTGCAGGCCGTGTACAAGTTGCTGAATTCGGATTGTTAACGCATCCTTGCCGACAAAAAAATTGGCAAGAAGTCGATTACGGTGATCCGTTTTGGACTCCAACATCACTTCCTCAACACCAAAAAGGTTGATTGCTATTCTTCACAATTTTTGGACCCTAAGTTACACAAAGTTGGTCATGCATGCAGCCCTGGTCTACCATACATAGCCCTGTGTTTAGTATCCTGGCTTAGAATGTCCTTTTAATCATCAGTTTTGACAGAATGCTATTATGATATAAACAATATTGACTGCTTTTTAATTCGGAGCATGGTTTAAACTATAGGCCCTCGGTATCTCGAACCATACCATGCCCCTCGGCTTACCCGCGGGGCATAGTATGGTTTTCGAGATCACCTGGGCCTATAGTTCAACCATCCCCTCATAGCATCAATATTTGTATAACTGTCAGCAAACATTTTTTAAACTTTAGGTAGAACCACGAACAATTTTTAATTATGAACAGCAGAATTACAGAAATTCTTTAATCTTCTTTCAGGAAGGTTGATAATTATTTTCATTTCAAATATATAAGCATTATTTTGGGGCCTGTATTTACACAAGTTCCTCCTTTCCCTTTTCACTAATGCTATTACGGCATTATGTTAATGCAAATTTTACTCACATTTTTTATCAAATGATATATATATTGTTTTAATTTAAATTTCACATAACTATAAATCAATAATTTGTAGCAATAAACTTCAGTGTTAATTGTCTTGTAAAATATTTACAGAAATAATAATAATACTATTGTTTTCTTCACTGATTTAGTTGCCAACTAGTGAGTTAGAGTTGCTCTGGATCAACTCTAAATTTAGCCAGATTCTTAGAATGCAACTAGCACTAGTAAGGTTTTATGAATTTCAACTAGTAATCAACCAGGCTTAGTTGGAAAGTAAGTCCCATTTTAGTTGCCAACTAGGCTTAGTAAAGTTTTATGAATTTGGCCCCTGATGTTTTCTGGAGATCCAGTTTTGTAGTTATCGCCATCTTCGCAGCAGATGTCAACAAAAAATTGCTTCAACTTCTAGACTTCCGTGAGTTGCTCTTTGCTGTACTGTAGCCAACAGCACTAGGGAAATTACAGAGAGTCTGGAGTGATAAAGACATCTCACTCTCCACCAAATTACGACTTGTTAATTCACTAGTCAACCCAGTGCTTCTGTATGGCTCTGAAACCTGGACCATCAAAAAGAATGACATGAAGAAGTTAGAAGCATTTGAGATGCGATGCTACAGAAAAATCCTTAATATCAGCTGGAAGGATAAGATCCGGAATGAAGAAGTTCTGTCAAGAATCTCCTCCTGCCACTTTCAACCAAAAAGGATCCTAGCTCGTATCACTGCCTCGCAACTGACATGGTTTGGTCACTTGTGCAAAATGAACAACATCCGCCTACCCAAACGCATTTTTATGGAAACTGTCGCAGGCACAAACAGACAGGGAAGTCCAAGGAAGAGATTGGAAAATGACATCATTGTGGGCACCACCTTCCACAA
>JAMKCH010084902.1:0-109651 GCA_023653785.1 Ophioderma brevispina | reverse complement strand
CTGTCCAGATGGCTGTTATGTCCTCCAAAACTCTTTAAAGAAACTTCCATTATATTGAAATCTTAGCTTATATGCGGACATTTCGAGCCAATAATTATTGTGTGTTGCAAACCGTATACGCGCTGGTTTCTACCTATATGCGGTATTGTCTCTCCTGTATGCGGGCTTTTGTCACCAGTATGCGTGCTTTTGTCACCTATATGCGTGCGTGTGTTCCTCTACCGTGGATTGGCGAACTCGAGAGAAGTGGTTGAACTTGCCATAAATTGTTTGCAAGTTTTTCCGCATCCGCGGGCATGGGTTCACGGTGGTGTATGTTCCACCTCAAAATAGCACTGGTTGCTCTGCTGTCTGAGTTCTTAGGCTAGGAATTAGGATTATTGCGCGTCATGGTTGGCGCAGTTGTAACGGTTGATCATTACTAAGTCAAGCATCCGCCGCGACTGCTAAGAGTGTTCGATAGACCTTGCCAGATCAGGAAGGTATCCAGAGTGAGTTCTTTCTCAAGTGCACTCGGCTCAACCTTTGGGATAGACAAGTTGCAATAATTTGGTCAGTATTCACGCTGGTGGCTGGCTAATCACATAGCTAGTTTACGAAGTCTTGTGCAAATCTGTCGACAGACTAATGTATTGAGTCACACCCGTTATTAATGCCTATGTAGATCTCGCCCTCGCACAGATTTTCCTGGAAAAAAAAACAGCAGAATCGTAATCAAAATCGTGATACAAGAGAACCTTGTTGGTAGGACTTTTACACGAAGCAGGAAAAACGGCATATACAGGGCGTATCACAAAGAATAAACAGTCCGAAGCAATCCTAAAAAAAGAAATGTATGATATATTATTCCCATATTTGGAATTAAGCAAACATATCCAATATCTTTTCTATCAGTAGAGTTAATTATGGTTAAGTGAATGTGATTTTGTGATTTTATTTGTTAACCTCCTTGAGTGTGACAATCGTGAAAAAAATTGGCGAGTTCCCCGCAAACCCAAGACAAATGCTGTTGCGCAAAAGGAATCAAAATCTAATATTACATTCAGTACTTTTTGATATGTTACAATCTGTTTCTCGAATCACTCACACTTAATCCTCCACCTCTTTGGAGCACTACCTGCCTTCCTCAGCATGCGTGCCCAGCTCTTCGATTAAGGCTCTGCCTGTCTGACAATATCAACCTCTTGCCGTGATTCTATAACTGAAGCTCATGAAGGTCTGCTGGAGGGAGTCGTAAAAATTGGATTTGAGGTGTCCCCACAAGATAAATTCTAACGGCGTCAGAATCAGACCAAAATGGGGCACATTTTCGCTCATGACCTCCAAACCACACAATCTTTTTGGCTCTAAGATTTCACAGGTAAATGAGAAATAGTATCTTTCTTTCTGAATACCAAATGTTGAACCACTTCCGGTAAAATCTGGGATTCTGGGGACGAGGCTATTAGCGATCGGGGATGACCTTAAAAGCCATAATAACATTAAATTGGTAAATAATCGTAATATTTACCCCAACATTTTTTTCTCCACAATAGGTAAAGAAGGAAATAGTTGCGTGTTCAATTTTATGAGCATAACTGCATTTAACAGTCCTTTTATTACTGTAAAAACACATTGCCTACGTAAAACAATTTTATCTTTATAAATTTCGTATCTGTAACAGAAGTTTTAAAGGGTAACATGCAACCTATTGGTTTGCTTGACGCCTGTTTTCCATCCAAATAATGCCCTCACCTTTTCCACTGTTCGCCACAGGGTTGTCTTTGGGCGCCCCACCTTCCCCGGCCTTCAGGAGCCCAAGAGAGTGCGGTCATACAGTGGACTTGTCATCTTTAGTAAGCATGGACGATCCATTCCAGCGCTTGTCTGGACTTCTTGACTTATAGTTTTGTGTTTTTGTTTTCCTAAGTATGCTTGATTTGACACAACTTGCGGCCACCTAACTTTCAGAATCCTTCTAAGGCATTTGAACTGAAATGTTGTTCCAGCTTCTTTCTTGGTTTCATTAGTTTTCCATGTCTCACATCCATAGAGCACACCGACTTGACTAGTGATTGGTATCGCCTTATTTTTTGTATTTAAGGTGAGTTTGTTAGAGCTCCAGATTGTTTAAGCTTCAATCTGTAATGAACGCCATTGATTTCCTTTTTCTGCTATCCCCCCTCTTCTCCACTCCTCCATGCTTGTTGATATTTGCACCCAAGTAAGTGGTACTTATCCACCTCATTTAGTTGCCTGACCTGCTATGGAATTTTGTCATTGCATTTGCTGTTGATCCTGATTACTTCTAGTTTTCTTGGTATTATTTGTATGAGCTGTTCTTGATCTTGCAAATTCGTTCACATTTGACACTTTGCTTTGCATATGTTGAATGTTTGATGAAAAGAGCAATGTCATCGGGCAATCCAAATCGTCGAGTTTAATCTGTAAAATTCCATCGTATCCTTGTTTTTTCCTTTGGTTGCATTTTTCATTATCTAGTCCACAACAATCAGACAGATAAAGCCACTTGAATCCTCCTTGTTTTAACACCATTTTACCTAAACCATTCAGACTCCTCACCATAGGGTGCATCTATAGCCCCCTTATTTTTAAAACTTCTTCCTGTTTTGTTCCTAGCAATCAACGTGTGCCACTACCAAAATGAATACCATAAAAAAAGTCATCAACAGTCGGACTTCGTCTATTGGTCCACGTCATTAGGAAATGTTCAATGAGCAAAATACGCCTTTTCATAAAGCAGCTTTTTCGACACATACTTTTAAATGCGGCTTAAATGGCTGCCATATTATAAATAGTGCTAATAGTGTCTATTTGAAGGTTTCAAGACCCTTTCTAAAGCCACTACATTTATAAAGTGCACAAAGAGCAAGTATGCAATTTCATAAGGCAGCTATTTTGACACATATACTTTAAAAACTAAAAATGGCTGCCGTATTATAAATAGTGGTAATATCATCAATCAAAAGGTTACAAGACCCATTCTAAAGCCACTGCACTTTTTTGCAAATGTCAGCTGTGGTAGTAGTCTTGATTTCTGCATCAAGTAATAGCTGCCTTATGTTAACCAGAGTATAACCCTTCAATGGTCTTTAACACAATTGCATGAATTTAGAGTCTGAGTTTAGGCATCAGTGTTTCATTTGCGCTTTCGGAGATTCGGCATGTTTTTGCGGTATTGCTCAACAACTTGCAGCACATTTTGGTAGTGCTTTTTAGATCTTGATGCACCAAGAAGTCCGCACTGAGTTTTATTCCGCGTTCTGCGTAGTCGTTGATCACATTGATGGCACAAATGTTGGTCAAGGATTCCTGGTATGCAGGAGAATCGACAGTCTTTTGACCAGTCATTAACATCTTCCGCGAGAAAAGCCAGTGTCTATTTGCAGGATGTGTAGAGTAAACCAAGATGTTCCACATGACTAAGTCTGCAAGAGTTGTTGCTGAAGTAATGTGGTTGGAAAATACAGGCTTTTAATCCAACCCGCTTCTTAGATGCTAATAGTCTTATGTGGGTGTAAATTGCAAGAAGCTGAACAGCCAGTGCACGTCACTTATCTGTGGGAACTATATCACCTAAAACAGGCACCATGTCCCAGTTACAATACCAAAGGTGACGTTCAAAGTCTAATTGCACGTGCAGAAACCTCTGGGTTCACAAAACTCATACTTTTTATCTTGGGTAAACACGGATTAGGTCATCCCAGGGGGCCATCAGTAGCCTGAAGTGCAGGTCACCACACGAAACGTAGATCACGTGGTTAACGAGAAAACCCTGGGTTTTGCACTGTATGCCCATAGAGACTTGTCAAAATAGATATTTTGTATTTGGGACTTTTCCAATTATGTGGTAGACATATTTGTATAATCCACTGAGCAAGTTATTCGAAACTTGAATGGGTGTGAAAAATGTGACAGCAAATAAGTAGTGAGTTGTCCGAGTTTCATCAATGAATGTTATTTTCTACCTTTGACTTAAGTTTGTTAACCTTTGACCTATACTGTTGACCTTGACCCCTGTTGACCTTGAACTTGAATCTTCGTTGAAATTCGACCCCCTTTGAATATTCAAGAAACAGGTCCCATAAGAGTGTACGTAACTTTGTTTCAAATGTACCCTATTCTTATACTATATATATAGGGTTTTAAAGTGCAACGATCACTTTACTACACAGTTTCAATGATAAAAAAACATTTTCGAACTTTCGAGGCTATGTGGTGACCATAAGACGAACTCTGATTTAAGTAGAAATCGATAAGGATTAGTTTTGGGACAAGGGAACATGTTAAGAATATGAAAAAAAAATATTTAAACTATAGGGGGGGCTATAGATGCACCATAATCTACCATTATCTAGTACAGCGCATTCGGACATCATACAAGATCTTGACCATTGTTAAAATCTTGGGTGGTATTCCATAACTTGCCATTATTTTCCACAGACTTTCAGGAACAGAGTCAAATGCCCTTTTTCAAAGTCCACAAAAGTAATGTATAAGGTTGACTGCCATTCTTCCATTGCTAAAACTATATTTCGGCAATATAAATATCTGCTCAACTGTACTCCTTCCCTTTTCTGAATCCAGCCTGCTGGTCTCTCAAATTGTGTTCACTCCATTCACAATTCTGTCAATGAACACACTTCCAAATACTTTACTCGGAACAGATGTTAATGTTACCCGCGGCATTTGTCACATTCTGAGAGATGCCTTTCTTTGCTAAGTTGATGATTAACCCCTGTTTCCAACTTTTGGTACTTATCCTGATCCCATATGGTGTTGAACCGGTCAGCAAGCCAGTCTGTGTAGTTAGTTCATGTGCAGCTTTTAGCAATTCCTGTGTTATTTTCATAGGTTTTTACCATTCTTCAATCTCTCTTTGAATCTAGGTCACAATAAGACATCTATTATGATATCTGGACTAATGATGTAATATGTATGGGATTGTTTGGGATTGGTCTGTTTAGAATTTATTCCAAAATGCTCTTTCCAGCTTTTCCTTCTTGTGAATCTTCAGGTAGCAAGTTTCCTGATTTGTTTTTCATATTCTTTGTTTTACCTTTGTCGTTGCTTAGAGGTCTTGGTAATCTGGTACAATTTCCATTTCTAGCATGATTCATTCTTGCAGTTTCCGTAACAATAGTGATTTTTGTCATGACCGTGCTTTAACTGTATAAGTCTATGGGAAAGAGCGCAAGGTGAATTTTGAAGTTTCTGGAAAAATACAAGATGGTATAAATTGGGCTATATTTTGCATAATTATTTATTGGATTATTCTAGAGTAGATTCATAATGACTTATTTTGGTTCAAAACCTTGTATTGGAGTTGCTGAGGATGGGAATGTGCGAACGCCTTTCTTTCGGAGGGTACAATTTTCAATGGCCCATAGGTTCATAGGTCACAGTTCGGATTTTCATGGTTTTTTATCGTGGGTATGTGTTTCTTGGTAACTGTTGTTAGGTTCCATATCAAACTCCCATGGGAAAGTGGTTATCTGGTTGGGATTTGAAATTTCAGGACGACAATGAGAAAAATACGCCTTTCATCTGATATCAAAATTTATACTACTTCGGGGTAAATCAAGGGGGTCCCAGAGGCGATCGGACAAACCACCTTTAATTGTATTTGATATCAGACCGACCCCATGATTGCTTTTGAACAGAATAGTATAGTTATTCAAATTGAAGTGACACTTATCATCAGAGTTTTGTTCTGTTTTAATTGTCTTTCATGCATCGCTAATTGTATGCAACTGTGCTGGTTCGTGGATCGGACCAACCGATTCAGAGTCGGCTTCACAATATTGGTCATAACTGTTAAACCAAGAATCCAAATTAAACCAAACCAAAATCTTATCAAAGATAAGATTACGGACAATCAAAGTATAGATGCAATAGTTTTGTCATTATTGTCCTCAGCCAATCGTTTCTTAAAATCCTGCGATTTTATTGATTCACGGTTATAATGTAAATTTGTGAAAATCACTATTTGCTTGGATCGTGTACTCTCTATTTCACGTTTACCTCAACTAAACATAATTATTTCATCCAGTTCAGCAGCAGGGAATGCTGAAAGAAGAGAATAGTACCATGTTCAACTTCACAGTTTCTCAAACTCCTACTTAGCATGGCTAGGGGGAAATTGGATACTCACCGAACGAGCGTATTAGGTCTAAATCAGGCTTCGGTAGTGCAAATTCATGAGTGTTTATTTTGTGACGTTGTTTGTGTTGTTGTGGAATTTGGTGCGACCCTAACCCTAACCGTCTTCGGGTCACACCAAAAGATTTTATAATGGTACCTAGTGCCTTCGTGTCACATCAGGCCCTTGGTATTTAAGAATGGAGAAGCCAGTTGAACACGCGGAGCTACCAGAAGACAACCCCCCTACTGCAGCTTTCACTGCATTCGTAAACAGACATATACCCTAGGTTAGACAGGAGCAGAATATCATCGGCCATCGTTTACGCCCACTACAGAAAAGGTTTAACATGTAATATGTAATAATATGCAAAAGTTCAGCAATATGGTGTCATACCGTATGGTATAAGTGACCATTACATTGGTATTGGACAATGCGTAAGATCAAAACCAAATATGATTCGCCATAAAAAGGGATTCAGATTCGGTCTCTCAATATTGTGTTGAAATTTTGAAAAATGCTGATTGGTCTTCTGCTTATAGGTCTGATAACGTCAATGAATTGTGGGAATGTTTTGGTTTTATTTACCACTGTCGTTGATTCTGTGGCTCCTTTAAAGGAAGTTCGGATCAAAAACCATCTTAATCCATGGATCTCTCCTGAGATTCTTGAAACTATTCGTGAGCGTGACAGTTCCTTCCGTTACAGGGGTTTTTGGTGGAAAAATGGTCACGATAAAAAGCTGTTGCTGACGATTTTAATAATAACCATTTTTACTGAACTGGCAAAGCCAATCTTGTGAGTAAACTTCCTGAGCAAGAGTCTAAACCTTATGCTGTTGATTCACCTGTTTTTAGAAAGCAATTCCAGAATGTTGTGCCAGATTCATTTGAGCCTCAATAATTGATAAGAGTTTGTCCAGAATGAGGATTCTTAGTCTTAACATAGGTTAAAGTACTGGTCTAGATGGTATCCAATGCCCGTTTTGTTAGGGATGTTGCGGTGGTTATTAAAGGTCCCATCACTTATATTTTAACACCTCTTTAAGGCCTAACATCGTTTCCTAATGACATGAAAATCGCAAAGTCCATTCCTCTTCATAAAAGAAATAAGCTTGATGCTTGGGATTACAGACCAGTGAGTAATCCTTCCTGTTGTTTCAGAAGGGGGGTGTTTTAGAGAAAGCAGTTTTCTTCAACTGAACAAATATTTGGTTTACAATATCTCACTACAATTTCAATCTGTGTTTTAGAGGATCATATTCAACTGACACTTGTTTTATTCATCTGCAAGATCATATTAGAAGCAAACTGCCCCTCCTGTAATTACACAGGCATGATCTTACTGGATATCCAAAAGGCTTTCGACAGTGTTGACCACCAAATTCTGTGTCAAAAACGTCAGCATGGGTGGTAAAATCAACTGCCGGGTGTTCAACCGTATCTTTCCGGGCAGACCGTCAAGTTGTCACAATAAATGGTGTTGAATCTGTTTCCACTTTTCATAACGTGCGGTGTTCCTCGGTCACATTTTAGGACCACTTTTATTTTTATGTTATGTCAATGATATGCCAAATTCTGTTGATTGTTTACTTTTACAATATGCCGATGACATTTCACTCATATGCTCTGATAAAGATCCAGAAAAAAATGGCAAAGTTAAAACCAATCTGGAAAATGGCAATAAGTGGTTGATTGAAAACAAATTGTCTTTTTCCACAGGGGAAAGAGAACTGATTCTTGTTGGTTCTAAACGTAACAAGCCAGTATACTGAAATTTTCAATTGTTTTCTGAGGGCAAATTATTTTAAAGCAACATTCTGTTTGTTTTATCCTGGTTTGGTAGTTGAACCAGTGCCTTGATGTCGCAAATTGTTCTTGCATTGTTAGTAAAGTAAATTCTCGTCTCACATTTCTTTACGAGGCGGAATATTTTTTTTTAATAGGATATACAGAAGACAATTTGGCTCATCCTTACGCGTGTACTTGCGTCTTTAGGGTTGGCTAGGGCCAGGCTAGAGCTAGGCTATGCCAGGTAGCTGTATAGTGTTTTTGAGTGAAACTTTCTTGGGCATGACACGCGCGCGTTCATACTTGTTACGTGTCACTGGATCCTACGTGCAACACGGTGGTGTGCTGTTTTGGCGGAGAAGCTGGCGTACCTATTTACTTCGCCAGAATGATTACTCCAACTATTATAGAAGTAGTGAGTTCTATCACGGGCACGTCTTTCACATACCTACGAGTGTAGTTATATAAGAAAAAATATTAATTACAAACACACACATCAAACCCACCACACACACACACAGAGTTCAAAAGTGCGCCTCGGTATTCATTGTTGATGACAATGGCTTGTAAGTCATTGACTATTAATTTGAATAAATCATTTATATTTTTTTTTACATTTGTATGTTACGAACTTGTTATTAAGTGACGCCAATGCGTTTAACTGTGTATAGAAGCTTAGTATATGGGCAATATTATAGCCAATAAATTGTGCATAAGTTAAAAAAGGACACCGTGTGGTTTAGTGGTAAAGATAGTTTGTAGGTCGGTGAAATATTAGTTCACAAGTTCATTATTTTAATTCATAACAACGATTTGTTTAAATAAATGAAAATGATTTTTTTTACTTTTTTTATTATTTTTATGTTTTTTAGGTTTTGTTTACTTGAAGTCCACTGCAGGACCCCAAATTTCGCAAAGGTTCAGAATTATTCAGCCTTCCAAATGTTTTTATGTACTAATCAGGACTATCATTTCCAAATGCATGGTGTGTAAGATTTCCGATTTCTATTGTGCTATTTGCGTCAAAACTGTGAGGTAATCATGTTCCTTATTTGCAGTTTAAACAAGAGTGGTTCTTTCAGGGACAAACACAAATACTAGTAGTTATAAATAGCCATTGCAATATTATGGAATTTGGTTTTCCCACATAAGCAATATTTGAATGTTGCATTTAGCAGAAACAATGGTCTATAAATTTTGCATTTGAGGTTTCAAAAAAAAAAAATTGCCTTTCAGAGGGCTATAATTATGGGTCCAAAGTGGACATCCATTTTGTTACTCAATCTGAATTTATCGTGTCCAGTGAAAATTCTGCATGTCATTTGACACCAAAATCCTACTAAGCGGGAACCCTGCTAGTAGTATAAATAGCCATTGCAATATTATGAATATGGTTTTCCCACAATAAGCACTATTTTGAATGTTGCATTTAGCAGAAACAATGTCTATAAATTTTGCATTTGAGGTTTCAAAAAAAATTGCCTTTCAGAGGCTTATAATTATGGGGTCCAAGTGGACCTCATTTTGTTACTCAATCTGAATTTATCGTGTCCAGTGAAAATTCTGCATGTCATTTGACACCAAAATCCTACTAAGCGGGAACCCTGTATTGCAAGTACATAAGGGTTATAAAGTTAACAATTATGATGCGGAAAACATACCGTAACGTTCCCGTATTATAATATGATTATAGTAATATAACCAGAGGAAATTTACAAGTGAAGGAGAGATCAAAATACATCCCGAGGAGCTTTAATCTTTGATCCCACCCTTACTAATAACAATTAAAAACAGATTTTAATAATGGAATAAACATAAATTATAGGAGAATAATTTAGGAAGGGAGGAAAAATACAAAGGAGGACATGCACTTAAGACAGGACAGACATCGACAAGTACAGGACAATACAGAACGTTATGGGATAATATAAGCGCTGGTGGACGGGCCATGCCAACAGTAGACAAGCAAGGATGAGAAAGGAGGGAGATATCCAAACATTTAATCGGCAAATTAAGTTACTTTTTATGTTTGCGTTTGAAGCAACCGGATATGAACCGGGTGTTTTACTTCATGTGGGTGTCTTATCAAGTTTGTTCCAGAAGCAGGACCAAAACAAAGTTGATGAGTTCTGATTAATGAGGAATAGCATTTAGGAGTCTGGGTTTAGGATGATGCATTTCTTGTTGATAATTATAAATTCACTGTTTAGTAAATAAATTAATGTGGAAGATCCTGATGGAAAAGTAGCGATACATTGAAAGGAAAGTTTGAAGTCGAATATGTCCAAGAATCTCAAAGTTTTAATTCATAGAAGTGTGGTTGGAAAGAGAGAGGTAAGGTGAGTTTGTACATATGCAGATGGCCTTTTTTGAACTTTAAAGAGTTTGTCTACTTCGTTGTTTCAGTACTCGTCGACGGGCATAAAATTCGATGTTTAGGTATGTATACCTGGCTATTCTTCCAGCTTCAACAGTTTTGGAATAAGAAGGTATTCCTTGACAACTTAATACAAATTTCAGAAATTCTCGGCAGGATTTTGTTTTTACGTGTTAAATCAATGGCGATGTATAAATTTGTGATTTCTTGGCCACCCTCCCGTCGCCAGCAACGAAAGTACATTACGGTACAACGTACGCCCTCTAAGATTCATCTTTGTTGTGTTACCGGTTGTGTTTTTATTTTATACCGCTCCCGACGCACAGTGTGATAAGTGATCGCTTTGTATTTCTAGTCTTTTGAACATTAATATCTTTTTGTTCAATGAAACGTTCAGGGTTTAGAGGCCTTATCTTATTGAGTACATATCCAAATGACGTAAATTGCACAACATTTCATAAGCTATCACACATGTAGATTTTAGAGGATATAAACGGCAAGCGAATAGAGCGGGTAGCCCGTCGGCTACCACGCCCAAGTAGGTAAAAACAAAGCGAATAGAGCGGGTAGCCCGTCGGCTACCACGCCAAAAAAAAAGACTTAGCTTAATCAGATGAAACAAGTATTAAGCTTTGCAGAGAAACAGCTCCCGATCGATTGAAGTGGACCTGGAAATATGTCTACCGACTGATGAACTTGAACTACCGACTGAGGAGATGGAATAATCTAATCGCCGATCTGGACCTGCACGCATTTTCTACTATACAGCGTGTATCAATAAAAATGCAGGGTTAGAAATAAAAAAAATATTAGAAAATATAAAACACCTCTGTTCATCGTGTTTTTATACTCTTCACTATGCTTTTATCCCATCTCATTTCGACACTTCTGTCCAAAGATACAGTGCATTGAAGAAGGGTTATCAATTCCAAGTTGACCCGATTTTGAAATCGGAGATATCGACTGAAAGATTTGAAATTCAGTAGAGGTATAGGAGTCTCACAAAGGACCGGTGTGGCAGGATTGGGCTTGCAATAAGTATTATTTTAATTACAACGAAAGCAGCGGAAATTGTTTGAACTGTAAATATTCTTAATATCTATAAAGTGGAAGGGAACTTTTAAACCAATGTCAGAATCTTGTTATCTAGATTTTTTCACTCAAGGTGCAATATCATGTTCAAAACTCGATTTTAATTGCAATGCTAGTCTTTTTTAATGATTTGATATCAGAAACGACCCCCATGATGCTTTGAAACAGCGATAGCCTGCAGTTATTAAATCTAAGTGACACTTATCATCAGAGTGTTGTTCTGTTTTAATTGTCTTCATGCATCTCTACATTGTATGCAACTGGCTGTTGTGTTAAGGTCATTAGATCGGACCGACCCGATTCAGAGGGCTTCACAATATTTGTCATAACTGTTAAACCAAGAATCGAAAATTAACCCAAAACCAAAATCTTATCAAAGATAAGATTACGGACAATCAAAGTAGATGCAATAGTTGCATTATTGTCTTCGAAACAAATCGCTTTAAATCCTGCGATTTTATTGATACACGTGCATAATGTAAATTGTTGAAAATCACTATTTGCTTGGATCTTGTACTCTCCATTTCTCGTTTACCTAAAAACTAAAACATATCTATTTCATCCAGTTCAGCAGCAGGAAAGCTGACAGAAGAGATGTACATGTTCAACTTCACAGTAAATTTCTGAAACTCCTACTTAGCATGGCTAGGGAAATTGGATACTCACCAAACGAGCGTGTTAGGTCTAAATCAGGCTACGGTAGTGCAAATTCATGAGTGTTTACTTTGTGACGTTGTTTGTGTTGTTGTTGGAATTTGGTGCGACCCTAACCCTAGCATTCTTCGGGTCACACCACAGATTTTAAAATGGTACCAAGTGCCTTCTTGTCACGTTAGGGCGCTCGGTATTTAAGAATGGAGAAGACAGGTTGAACACGCGGAGCTACCAGAAGACAAACCCCCTTCTGCAGCTTTCACTTGCATCAGCAGACATATACCCTAGGGTTAGGCAGGAGCAGAATATCACTGGCCTACGTTTGAACCCCACTACGAAACATGTAATATGTAATAATATGCAAAAGATTCAGCAATATGGTGTCATACCGTATGGTATAAGTGACCATTACATTGTGTATTGTACAATGCGCAAGATTAAAAAACCAGTATGATTCCCATAAAGGGATTCAGACTCGGTCTCTCAATATTTTGTGAAATGTTGAAAACTGTTGATTGGTCTTCTGTTTATAGGTCTAATAACGTCAATGAATCGTGGGAATGTTTCCGGGTTTTATTTACCACTGTCGTTGATTCTGTGGCTCCTTTAAAGGAAGTTCGGATCAAAAACCATCTTAATCCATGGATCTCTCCTGAGATTCGTGAAACTATTCGTGAGCGTGAAAGTTCGTTACGTTAATGGTGAAAAATGTCACGATGAAAGAGCTGTTGCTGACCATTTTAACCATTTTTTACTGAAATTGCAGTCAATCGTGTGAGTAAACTTCCTGAGCAAGAGTCTAAACCTTATGATTGTGATTCACATGTTTTTAGAAAGTAATTTACCAAAATGTTGTGCCAGATTCATTTGAGCTTCAAGAAATTGATGAAGAAGGTTTGTCTGAATGAGATTCGAGTCAGTAAGGTCCCTGGAATGCAAATAGGATGTGGTTGTGTCAAGTCTACAAGGAGGGACAAGAAAGCATTCAATATTTGGGTTGGTGATGACATCATTAGTCATACTATTGATTTTTCAGAGAGTAATAGAAAATTTGCAGGTGACTGGTGTGAATCTATTCATGACACTGACTGAAAATCAATAGTTTCACTAATGATGTCACTGGTAGAAGTATTCTTTTTTCTGGCCCTGTTTATTGGAATGGAATGTTCATAAAGATTTGGAGTAGGTTTATCATCTCATTTCCTGGGCCCTTTAACAGAAGTAAAAGTACTGGTCTAGATGGTATCCAAGGCCGTTTTATTAAGGATGCTGCTGAGGTTATTAAAAGTCCCATCACTCATATTGTTAACACCTCTTTAAGGACTAACATCGTTCCTAATGACATGAAAATAGCAAAATTACAGACCAGTGAGTATCCTTCCTGTGTTTCAAATATTTGGTTGGCAATAATCTCATCATCAATTCAAATCTGGTTTTAGAGGATCATATTCAAAAAACACTTGGCAAAAGTGTAAAAAAATGGCAAAGTTAAAACTAATCTGGAAAATGGCAATAAATGGTTGATTGAAAGACTAACGAGTATGTTTGGGTCTAAGTAAACAAAGCCAGTATACTGAATTCTCAATTGTTTGTGATGGTCAATTAATATTAAGGCCAAACATTCTGTTGTTTTGGAGTTGAACCAGTGCCTTTATGGTGAACAAATTGTTGTTGACATTGTTAGTAAAGAAAATTCTCGTCTCAACTTTCTTTACAGGCAGGCTAATTATTTTAATATGGATATAAAGAAGACAATTTGCTCAGACCTTCTTTGTTGGTTTAGATCTTTTTGATTACTAAGGAAATCTACTACGCACCCTTCTCTTACTTTGTTTAGGGTGGTTATTTCCAATACCATGCTCAAAGCGAGACGCCATGGTGCTCAAAACAAAGTGATCAGATTAATCATGAATAAAGACTTCCGTTACCATATCAATTCTGCTGACTTTCATACTCTTGACAAATAGAAATTTACCTTTTTTACCATTTTAGAAATTTTTACCCTGCTAACACCCAAACCAATTGCATAGATGGTACAAACTATACATTTTTTGAATCCTTATGACTTGACGACAATATGGCATACATTTCAACATGATTGGCGCATTTTAAAAAGTTTGACCCCCTGTGTAACCTTAAATTGGCCCCTATTGAAAAAGTGACCAACACAATTTTAGAGTACTAAACTACCTAGCGTTGATATAGAGGGTCCATACTTTAAACAACCAAAGGTGTTTAAAAACCTTTTTGTAGTGAGGAGTAAACGATGATGTTTGATCTGGTCCATGGATGCGGTGATAGACGCCGCTTTTTCAACCATGTTAACTTTAACAACAACGCTGCTTTACAATATGAATGCCCCAGCATTCACGCTGCATTACAATATGAATGCTCCAATGCTGGGGGAATTCATATTGTAATGCAAAACGCCTACGGGTCTCTCCCTTCCTTTTTATGGCTTCTCTGAAATTTATCTCGTTAAATAATTAATCTAATAATTAGTTCAGGAAATAACTGTGGTAATTTGGTGTATGCTGTTGCGTCGCCACTGACCTGACAGATGACGGACATTGATTTCGACAGATGACTGGCTTGGTAACTTGTGAACGATGTTTAGTACAGGGCGCACATTCTAAAAAATAGCGTATTTCGGCTGATATTGAGGAAATCAAATAATTCCCATGATTATATTTGTGCTTGTTTTTTAGATAATCGGTTGCCTAATTATTGTTCTAATTAGGATGTTAATTGTCCCAATAATTAAAAGCAAACCATCACTGTTACTCAGACATTAATTCATTTTGTTTGGCTTATTCTTACCATTTTACATATCTGTCATCATTACCAACCTACAATTCATTAAAAACTTTGTAGAATCTAACAAGAGTGCCAGGAAGTCTCTAGGGAGTAGGCCAAGGATTAGCTCATAATGGCCTTAAAGGTGGACATGGCTGATAACAAGCTGATTTGTTCAGGATGGTCTTAGAAATAGTCTAACTAACAGACTAATAAAGTCCCCAAGAATCCCAGTTGTGGAACTTTGGAAATCCAAGATGGCGTCCAACATGGCAGCCATCCACATTTTTATCATAACTTTGCATCCAAATTAGCATGACAGTGAAACAAGGTGTCTTATAATATGTTTTAGGTACAAGAAATCTAATAAACTGTTACCTAGGTAAACAAAAGCTTCGACATAGCCTAAACCAAGAAGGTGCCCAGAGTTAATGAAAATGGCCAATATTTTCAAATAAAGTTGCCTCCAGCATCAATACAATACCATGGTTATCCTGAGCACCCAAAAACGTTTAAGTACCTTAAACGTGCACAATACATTTAGTGTACCATACGTGTTGTATCAGTCCTGAACTTCATTTGAGTTCACAGCTTTTGTGCAATCTCTCTCCTTATCATACATAGCTAGGGATAGCGTGTAAACATGACTGGGCCACTGCATTATTGCACATCTCTATTGGCCATTAATTGAAAATGCAGCTTTCTGATTGGTCAATTTACTGCAATATTCTGCAAAGTGGGTCGCACATACATTTTCTTATTAAATCAAGCTGCTTTAGGAAATAGAATAGGGTTTGCAGTATCATCTAAGGGCTCATAATGTAATCCATCCTCCGACCTCGTGACACATTTTTTTGCCCATAAATGAATACTGCAATAACCCTCTATCTTGAAATTGTAATGCCTTAGTCTTACCTGACAAAAAATGGCACACACCGAATCACAACCTGAATCGCATGAAGGAAACATTAGGTGATCTTTGGTAGCCTTGCATCCTGAATATCACAATGTGGAAAACTGTTACAGCTTTGCTGCGCCATTACATTAACAATGTAAAATCACTTAGCTTCGAACCTATTTGACACTTATGCCAGCCATCAGCGATTTCTCACACAGAAGTTGTATGAATCTCTTCTGATTGTTGCTATAATTGCAAAGAATGATTCCTGGCTAGTGGTCGTTGGCATGCTTTCCTCAAACATGTCTCGAGATGTTCCCTTTGGTGCTCACCGTGCCTATTCCGCAACCTTCGTGTACATCCCGCTGCTACATAGCCCTGGAAGCTTGGATTGCTGGGTGATGGATTTCACCAATGGCCCTTTTTGTGGCGGAGGCGCAAATTCATAAGCAAAGAACTCGTCCATCGCAAAACTGTTATTCAAGACACATGTAATCCTGCTGAATAACTTCAATATTCTGTCGTCTGACTCTTACGGTTTTGCCAATTGTATACTTTGTCCCCTCTCCATGGTGTGCTGTCTGTAAACTTCTTTCTAAACATTGCGAATGTGACCTTCCTTTCCAGCTCCACAGCACTGTCACAATTCACAGATGGATCAGCAACAGGTCCAGTTGTAGACATTCCATTTTGTGGATGTGCTTCCAGCGATCAAAACAAGGTTTGATTGTGTAATTTGGCAAAGGTCTTATGTGCGAACACATGTGAATTGCTCCAGTGCATCACAAATGGGAGCACGCTGAGGTACATGGACACAATTTGTCAATTTGCTGTCTGTGATACCCCTGAGATAGAAGAGTTCCTTGCTTAAGAACTTGCGCCTCAGCCACTTTCTCTGTTCAAAGATGGGGAAATGCAAAAGGCAACAAAAGTCATTGGTGACCTGTTGAATTCATCACCCAGTAACCCCTGCTTCCGGAAAAATGCCTTTTGTCATAGATGTGGACATCTGCTTCATCAGTTTGTATGACCCAAAAACCATCCACGTATGCCAGGATTATGTTTCGTGATCCTGAAGAATTATGGTGATGAGTCGACAGTTGTTTTCGATAGATATGGCAGTCGGATTTCCACGAAAGGTGCGGAACATGCACAGCGAGCCCAAAAGGACATCTCAAGACACATATTTGAGGAAAGCATGCCAACAACCACTAGCCAGAAATCATCTTGGCAAAGAGTAACAATAAGAAGAGATTCATTCAACTTCTGCGTGAGAAATTGGCTGACATACATGTCAAACAGGCTGATAGTTCAACAGCCTCTGTAGCAGAGGCAGAGGAGACTCCAGAGTTGTAGTTGGAAATGACATTGACCTACTTGTCATGGTATTGACTAGAGCAAGTAATTCTACACAAATGTTCATGTTATGCCGCAGCAAGGCTAAAAGATTTTTCCACATCCGTGATATTTAGGATACTAATATAAGAGATACCAAAGATCACCCAATGTTTCTTCATGCGGTGCCAGGGTGTGATACTGTGTCTGTCATTTTTTTTCCTCAGGGTAAGACTAAGGCATTCAATTTATTAAACAAGAAGCAGGAATATGACTCTCTTGATACTTTTGCAAACAGTGAAAGCACTCACGAGGATGTGGAGAGAGTTAGAGAAGCTTTTTTTTAAAGCTTTACAGGGCCAGCAGCTAGGACTCGCTCAACAAATATTGTCCCATTGCGTACCAAATAGCAATTGGTCTTTAACGTGTTCAAGTTCGAAATTTCAGCTAGCCTCCACAAGAAGTGCTGCAGCATAGCAACATTCAAACGGTACTTATCACACAGTTGAATAGTTTATGAGAAATAATCTGCCTCCAACAAAATGGGGGTGGTGATTACATGACGGAGCACTTCTGCCTGTAGAAATGGTCATTCCTGTTGCGCCTTAACATGGTATGATGTGGCTGCAAACCTGATGGTTGCAGCAATACGATTAAGCTGCAATTGCAAAAGAACTTGCACTCTTTTGCACTTCGATGTGAAATAATGCAGCGGCCAGTCATGTCATAACACAGCACCAGCACTAGCCGATGATGAGGAGATTTGCACCAACAGCTGTAAACTCAAATGATGAAGTAATATAACAGGTATGGTGCACGGACGGAACGTTCCAAAATTATATGCTAGATTGTCTCGCCACAAATCTCCAGTATATTTTTACAACAATATTACAATTTAGAGTGTATTGAATTTTTTTGCGTTCCAGTTTAAAACTACTCATAATTCAAAAGGGAAATATAAATGGATATAATGGTATGGTTTGAAATCTAATGAGTCTTAATCCTTCAGGAAGACCTTTCTGTGCATGTAAGTAAAAAGTTTGACGTACAAGCAGTTTTTTATATCATCTGCTCTAAAGGTGGCTTTTGACTTATTTTGATGACCAAGACACTCAGACTACGGGTATAATTAAAGAGTCATCTAAGACCATTTTAGGGCAGTTGCGTCCCACTCCCCCTAAAAAATCAATCCTGCGTATCCGGCCTTGCCTGTTGTTCATCTTTTTTAACTTTCCCATCAACTACAACAGAAATCTTTCACTCCAATGTTCGGAAGGAGGTTAGAGAATAACCCAGTTAACCCAGAGACATAATTGGATAATACCAAGACAGTAAAGGTAAACCTGATGTAGAAACAATCCTGCAGCTCGTGATTTTAAAGATTGTTTTAAACCATTACACTTAAGTTACCAAGCTAAAAAAAAAAACTAAACTCCGTTAGTGCCCTGGGGTCCTAGGGATCTAACCCAGATAACCACTTTCCCGTGGGAGTTTGATCATGACACTAACACAAATAAATGGGGTTAACGTAAAACCACATCCGACAATACAAATGAAAATCCACCTTTGACCTATGACCTATGCTATGAAATTGTCACTCTTCGAAAAGAGTGGTTCGTTTCGCACATTTTCATCTCAGCACCCCAATGATAAGGTTTTGAACCAAAATAATTCATTATATCTACTCTAGAATACCGCAATCAAAATAATTATTGCAAAATTAATAGCCAAATTTATACCATCTTGTATTTTTCTCAGAGACTTCAAAATCGCCTTATTTTTCCCATAGACTTACACAGTTAAGAGTATTATTAATTATTACTCTAATTACCTCCTAAGGTATATATCTAAGCAAAGTAAATCCCAAGATTTTATTACTTTCATGTTTTATTAGTATATTATATCTTGATTTTTTCACTTCCGTAGTGCCAAGGGGGGTTCCTAGGGACCCAACCTAATTATTTTAATGAAGCCTGGGCGGATTTAATTTTTTGTATCAGGAGAAGCAGTATTATAAGCAGACAATAGCAATTAAAAACTCCTTGAAAAAATTTGATTGCCAACCGATGAAAATGCAAAAAATCAACTGTTGGGTACTATGGAAACTCCCCCCCCCCCCCACCCACTTAAGTGTTAAAAATGGTTAAAAAATTCAAATTCAATATAAAGAAATCATTTCAAAGTAACAAATTGATAAATACCATACACAAATTGTACCTCATGTGCTAGGGGTGTGGGCAAAAATTTTATTTAAAACATTTGGCATTGCGCAAAGCGTGCCTGGTATACATTAGTTACACAAGCAATGGAATTAAGGGATTCTCCAAAACAGCTAAGCCTTATGGGAAGAAGTCCAATTGTATATGCAGGAGGAGATGGAAGTTCTCGGAGAAAACCTGCGAGGCCGGGTATAGATCGGCAACCAAATATACATACGATACTAGCTCAACTGAGACTCGAACTCGGGTCGCATAAGTGAAGTGAGCCAACTCGATCGCATACCAATTATATTCACTTAGAATCTATTTATGGAACTGGAGAATAGTGTCGTCTTATGTCTTTTTATTTAGGTCCACGATTTATAGTGAGGACACACTGCCAGAAGACAGACAGCACTTAAGAAGATCAGGAATGACACCGTGTTTAATTCCCTTTGGTCATAAATCCATCCTGAAAAGGAAGCCAAAAAACCAAATTACCAAAGAAATAATGACAAACGGACGTTGACAATTATATATATATATATCGTCGCTGGGCGGGTAAAACCTCATATGTGCAGGACTTTACCAAAAAGCAAAACCTCCTGTAGTAAAAACGGTTAATGAAATAACCTCAATGTAACATTTTCGAGAGACACCAAAACTGAATAATTTGCTTTTGTCTTGTATGTCATGCACTAGAACTGTTTTCCTTGTCTAAAATATATTTAGGTAATAATTTACTCCAGATTCTGAAATAAAGTGTGCCATATGATTTTAATATCAATATTTGGCATGAATTCAAGTAAGAACCCGATGTGACCAAAATGCAAATATGAGGGTTTTAGCACTGGGGGCTCACTTTTACATATACGTTTTGCTTTGACCATCTGGCAGTTAAAATGAGGTGGTTGTTTTCCCGACAGCGACGATTATATATATATATAATGTTACACACTGCTTTCTACAACTGTACATGGTTTATGTAGCCTTGATGTTTTTATCAAGACGTAATACTATTAGCATTTTGCATAGCTCACTCATTGAGTTTGAGCATTGCGCTTACATCAACTTTATTTGAAAACTTATTTGTTGTTGATATCTACTCTAGAAGACCCAAATTACATTTAAAAAAAATACACATCATTTTCCCATAGAGTTTGTACAGTAACGAATTTTGCTTTGGTTCTTTGATTTTAAAAAACATTCTCAGATGACTTCCGTAAGTGCCCAAGGGGAGTCCATGGGACCCCACTAATTAACTCATTAACAGTTTGGCCGATTTTAATTTTTTGGGTATGAAAAGAAGCGCATTTAAAGGTCAGACAATTACAACAAATTTCGGCGAAAAAATCCCACGCGTAAAGCGACCAGCGCGAAAACAAACTTTGAGGGTCCATATAGGAACCCCGGTCACTTAAGTGTTAACTCAACCTTATTTATACACCTGACTCTTTGTAAAGGATTTTGTGATTAATGTGCCGAAAATTTATAAACCCTCATTCACAGAATTAAACACTTTACACATACAGTTTTGTAAGGTTCCTAAGTCAAAACTGATTCCAGAGACATGTTACTGATTGTTTGGGAGCCGATCACATATTTTGCACTGGTATTACCGTGCAAACCTTAAATTAACGGTTTAACCCGTAAAGTAAAGATATATTGATGTCAACCAAGCTGCCACTAATATGGCGTAATATACAATTTACAGCCTATTGCTATAGCAGCCTAGTTGCGCTATTCTGTAATTTTAGGGAAAATGTTATTTTACAGCTTTCACTGTAAATTAACGTCAATGTCATTGTTAAATTACATTTTCAACAGAAAAAATAACGTGGTTTAGTTTAAAACCGAGTCCGTATAAAATATATTCGTTTTTGGTATATTTAAGACTGCAATTATGTTCAGTTCAGTTTAGCTACTCACGAAGAAAAACAAATATAATAATATTTCCCTGTATAAGCTGGAACTTCAAATTTGTTTTACGTAGCGTCTCCTGTATATCCGAAAAGAATATTTTTAATTAAAACTGTAATACAAGGAAGCACTACCAAATTTATATATCATTGTAGGCAGAAGAAGCGACTTCCATTTTGCGACCGTTTTATGTCACGAGTTTCCACTAGGTGATGTGCAACAGATTTTCGTTGGAATTGACATGAACTACTATACCATGCTGTCTTTTAGATAACACCGTGAGAGTCAATAACCTTTTGATTCACTTTCGAGTGCATTTTTAGTAACTAATCAACTTCCAACTTACTTTAGAGGCAGATTTTGAACATTCATTCGGGTACACTTCTAGTATACTTCGAGTACACTGATATAAAGTGTTCAAATGTACTAGATTTGAATCACTGTAGTTGTTCACTTAGAAATATCTAAGGTATATTTCAATGACCTTTTTCTCGAAATGTACCAGAAACGTATTCGAAATATACTAAAATGTACTTGGAATGCACTCCTCGAGGATGTCTAGTGTACAGAAAAATTGCATTTCGAAAATATTGTTCTGGAAAACGTACTCGTAATTTGGAGTACATTCCTAGTGAATACAAGTGTACTTGGATTTCACCAGGGGTTATCTACTACGCCATGACTACGATATATTCCCAGCGCATATACACCCTTTCCGTAATTATCACATCATGGCCTGATGCGGGTTTTGAGTTATTTTTGGTTATTGGGTTTTGGGTTTCTGGACGGTCACGGCACGGACTTATTTCAAGGACAGCGCAATGCCTTTCCTTCGTCTCATTTTTACACAATGACCAACGATAGGCATTGCGCTGGCTTTGAGAGGTAGGCCCGACATAAAAGTCCCGAGAAATGATAGGCGCCCGCATCAAATGCACATTTTTTTTCAAAATATCAATTATTGAAGATGCTGAGTATATTGTATACAATTACTTTCATTTGAGGCATGCTAATAGCTTGTCATTGAATTGGTTATTGTAACTCTCTATACACATTATATTTTGCGGCGGCCATCTTGGATTTTTCAGCAAAACTTCCATCAATTTCCAAGTTGTATTGCATTTTTATTGTGAATGATCTGTATTGCAAGTGTTTTCTTCAAATTTCAAAGTCTTTCAGTAATTCTTATACAGCTATCTTTCATATAAGACGTTAATTACTTGTTTTCGAAGTAGTAGCCTTTATCTGAAAAGTGAGCAGCCGTCTATGTACACAAAAACCTGTTATGGGTCATTGATAAATTTTTGCCAATAAGTGAGATAGCAAGAATTGAAGGTGTTTATACAGGGGAAAACGAGTTCTATTTGTTTAAATTATATTTGTTTAAATTGTATGGTTCGGCTCAAAGTGAAAACATTTGACACATTATATTATAAATCTTAGTTTTGAACCCATAATGAACCTACCTAGGAGAAAGCCACTCAAGACAGCTCCTATACTATATGCCACCCACTGCCACGCCACTGCATTGGTCATTCTGTCGCCTTTCACGCTATCTTTCAGAATCTGAAACATACTAAGTATAAGAAGTCCTCTTCCAAAACCATATGCAGCACATGAAAACATCAATCCAATGTAAGAATAAAAAGCCGAAAAAAGTGGGTCTACCGCTAGAGCAAAAGAAGAGATTAATGATGCAGAGTACAACATTTGCTCGTCTGAAAATGTTCTCTTCCCAAATGGGTAAGCTATATTTCCTGCAAGAGTGCCTGATCCTCCAACAGTTGCAAGAACAGACGCTTGGTATGGAAGAAAACCAATGTCTATGGCATGAGGCACTAAATATATGACCCATCCTGTTACGCAAAACCCAGTTCCGAACCAGCAGCATAACAATGATATGAAATCAAGATCCCTGAACAAGTTTAAGTCTAAATACTGGGCGATGTTGTCAATGGTTACCTGTTTTGGATCACTCGATTGTTTCTCTTTTACCGGTTTGTGTTAGTGACAGCCGGAGTTAGTAATGCTCCACACACTACTAAATGGTGTAGATTCCACCAGGTCAACACAGTTCCTCTCAGCCTACATATTAAGACTAAATTGCGTCCAATGGAGGCATAACATAATACCATCGAACCCTACCTACTTGAGCCAGGACATTAGCGACGTCATAATGTTTATCGAAGTAACGTGCCAGTTCCCCGACGAGTATAGCTTCCACCCAACGGAAAGGACTATTGCATTTTCAAACCATTATTGTAGTTATTTTATAAGAAAAAATATTTTATTTACAAGCTTATGATAAAAACGAATTGGAGATGGTCAAATATGTTACGGGTTTTTTTGCCGCAAAATCACGGGATATTTTATTTTAAAATATATGATGGTAGCTCGGTAAGAGCAATCGCAAGTAAGTAATTACGTTCTTATTGTTTTTGTTGTTGAGTTTTTTGTTGTTTTTTTTTTTTAATTTTTATGGGTATTTTCAATGCATTGTTTATTTCTGTGTTTTGTTTAGACCACACATGTTTGGTTGCCTTTATGAACTTTCTATCTCTATGTAATTTTTAAAACATTGACCTAAAGTGTTGTAGGCACTCTTTAGACACTGAGTTAGCGTTTGCATTATCAGCGCGTTTCTGCATCCAGTGCCTTACATATGCCAGATATGAATTGCAAGTTTGGCGGTAAAGTCGCCTACTAAATGACCTTTTACCCGAATATTGTTTCCTTCTTACCGGCAACCAGGGCCCCGTAGCCAGGACATTTAGTTGGGGGTGCGGATTTGCCAGAATGGACCTCCGAGTTTTGTACAAGACACTTGTATAAACAAAAATGGTTTTTTTTTTTTGGCTCGCTGCCTCCAGGGTGTTTCCCATCAAACATCTGAAAGCGGGGGTGGGGGGGGGGGGAGGGGGGGGGGAATCGGGCGGGACCAAAACAGGGATAATAATGTAGTTATGCGTAATACATTAGTATTGACCAGTAGTATTGAGCCACTGTTTAGTCATATATCATGCAACACAATCCTTAAAACAAACGCTTTTAGACAAGTGGCCAAACTTCTACATGACAAAGAGGACCTTCAAAACATCATTAAACGGACCTTTGTCAATTTTGCAAGCAAAATGTTCAAGTTGCCGTAACAATGATATCAACAAAAAAAAACAGATTTTCTGATTTTTTTAAACATTTTTGCAAAATTTCTCGAGGGGTAAAGCCCACCCCCCCCCAAAAAAAAAAAAAAAAATCCCGGGTCTAATCGGATATCGATGCCGGATTAGAACCCGCCTGTGGAAACACACCAGATCGGACTTTTCATAATCCGATAGCCACAAAAATCCGATTATCGTAACCGTCTCAGGGTAGTTCTTTCCGGGTTAGTTGCCCGTTTCAGCGCTGGGACCTGGGAAACATGCCGGTTGCTGCGTCGAATATGGTATATTTCAACTATAGTCATTTCGAATCTCGAAAACAGGAGTGCAATGGTTTTGGGGTGTGTAATAATTTAATAGGGCTGTTTTTGATATTAGAGTGTATCGGGGCGCATGGCTATCAGAGCGCATAGCTCTGTAGCCAATGGCGCGTATGTTCAAGGGTATTATGTTTGATAGAGATTACTTTTGAAGGGGAAGTTTCTGGAGGTTTTAGTTATGACCACGGTAATTTAACAGAAGCATGATGTTATGTGAACTTCATATTTTTTTCTTACTTTATCATGATAGTACTAAATCTTGAACAAAGGTTTAGAGATTGATTTTTTTTAATGTCACTGGGGACGAGATGGCATAGTAAATGCTGTAGCCGTTTTCACAAATTACCGTTTGGAAAATCCCCAAATGCCCAATCGAGCAGATCGTGTCTTACCCTTCCCTGTACAGAACCACATGTTATAGTCCACATCTTGATTCGATTACGCTGTGAAAACAGAGATACCAGAATGCTTGCTGTTTGCGTATGTAGTAGAAACCGGTACCGAGATGACTAGGTTGGTGTCACGTGTCAGTTACAGGTCACGTGTCAGGTATCAGATATCAGGTGGCTCTTCGGGGGCGACCGATTATTATAAATCCGACATGTTAAATCAAGGTCTTTACATTACCCTCTGCCCAAAGTGCTTATTATTTTTTTCCAAAAAAGACACCCGTATATTATGTATAAAACAGCTACAAATTTACCTTTTCCCTAAGATCAAAAACCGACGTACTGATGACGATAACGTTGTTTTTTTTTCAATGTAGGGATACGTAGGTCTCATTTTTTACCTGGAAAGGGGTCCCCCGAAGCAAAATAATAAACAAATCAATGCCGTGACGTCATCAAATTTATTTTTTCTAAAATTGGCTGTTATTCCCATAATCAAATTCCTCTTTTTAAGAATCAACATCTGTATATTGTTCTTTAATATTAATATCAATTGTCACCGCATGAATGTGAAAAAAGATGGGTCATAGTTACAAAATGAAAACATAAGTCAAGGCAGGCTAAAACCCTTACCGGGTGGACTGATGAATGAGCGACTGCTCCCCGTGTTAGTTGTATCAGGCTTACAGCCACTCGCGCGCGGCTGCGGGGGTTTTGCGGCTAGTAGTTTTTTGAATGTTAACTATTTTTCCGATATCTAATTTGGTGGTATTTTTTATTTATACTAATGTCATTATCCTAAAAGTAGTAGTATTTGGTAATCATCAAATTGAACTTTTCAAGCCATTTGGAAACGTGTATTTCAATGGGAGATTATTTGGCCGGTGTACGCCCCCTTAACCAGTCTTGCAGCTGTTGTCTTCATTTGTAACCGAAAAAGAAATCATGTTCATCAGTTTAATTGTCGGCGTGCTTTCATTTATTTTTTTATTTTATTTATTCAATTTAGAGGACCGAGGACTCATATTATACCACAGTGGTTAATAACCCTCTACTAGGGTAATCCCTCGAAACGGACCAGAACGGCTTGGGACAATCAGGGTAACCACCCTACTCTTCTCGAAGACTGACTGTGATATCATGTACAGGTAGACTCCTCTCGTACTTGGAACCGACGGGCTTAACGTTCCCCCTCCGAAGGACGGGATATTCTCGTGGTTCATTTTTTTGCCCAGTCCAAATGAACCACGGGGCAGGCGGAATCCTAGTGTTTTTATCAATAGTTCATATACAAATTAATCCAGAATTTTCAGTACCCGTGTTAAAATCCCGCTAGTGTCATTAACGGGATTTGAACCGGGAACCTTTGCACCACCAAAGGCGAATATCCGAACCAGTAGTGGGCCACGCTCCCTTATAACCAGTGGGCACACGCTCTCCCTATCAATCCTTTCTTCAATATAATCACAACATAGCTTAAAAAGTAAAATAAAAATAACTTACTCCCAAACAGATTCATTGGCAAATAATAACAAAAGGGTACTTGATTCACAAGTCCTGTATAATAAATGAATTACTCCACAGAGAAGCACTGAGGTACGAAAACGGTACAAATAACTCTACTTTTTGAGCATAACCAAATTTCGACGCACCACCTGGTTCAATGATCCGATACCGCCACTGATCTCTACACACTGCATAGGCTGCTCCACGCGATTGAATAGCGACCCGGTGAAGATACCGGAATTTGCACAGCGTCCCTTTTAGCCTCACCCAAAACATTCACTCGGTTCCACGGGTTTCTATGGGTGAGTATATGTCAAGCTATAAAAGGCCATAAACGGTCTTGCTGCCTGCAAACGCAGTTGCGAGAAAGTAGCAACGCGTAACATCAGCGCAGACATCAATTCGGCAACGCGGTGCGACGTCCGGCCAATCAAAATCAATTAATTTCTGTGACGTATTTCAAAAAAGACCCACAACGCCTTGCTAGAAACTTTGCAACGCGTTGCTAAACCTTCACACAAGCGTTTTGCGAGCTTCACAACGCGTTTGCAACGCTTCAACAACGCGTTGGCTAAGGGTGCCACAAGCCATAAGGGTCCAATAACGTATTGGCCGCAAGCGTTTTGTGCGAAAGTCACAACGCTTGCGACTTTCGGCAACGCGTTGCGACATTTTCGGCAACGCGGTTGCGGTGTCCGGCGAATCAAAATCATGAATTTCTGTGTCGTATTTCAAAAATAAATCTTCTCACAACGCGTTGCGACCGGTTCGCACGCGTTGCAAACCTTCACAACGGCGTTGCGGCAATACGTTTATGACCCTTATTGCATTCACACGCGTTGTGAAGTTTTACAACGTGTTTGAGGGGTGAAGTCGCAACGCGTTGTGAATGCTGGCACAACGCGATTGTGAAGGCAATAAGGGTCCTAACGTAATTGCCGCAACGCGTTGTGGATCTATTTTTTGAAATACGTCACAGAAATGCATGATTTTTGATTGGCCGACACCGCAACGCTTAGTTCCGGAAATGGTCGCGAACGCGTTGGCCGAAGTCGCAACGAGTTTGGCCAAATTCGCAAAGGGCGTGGTTGCTACTTTCCACAACCGGGCGTTGCCGCAATACGTTATGACCCTTATGGCTTGATGAACCTTCGCACGCGTTTGTGAAGGTTGCAGAACGCGTTTGTGAGGTCCGCAAACGCGTTGGAAGTCATTGCAAACGCGTTTTGTGAGTTTCCACAACGCGTTGCTAAGATCTTTGCCAAACGCGTTGTGGGTTAATTTTTGAAATACGTCACGAAATAGTTCGTCATTCTAAATTGGCCCGACGGCCGCAACGCGTTGCCTAACTTTCTTGGCAACGCGTTTGCCGCAATGTCGCACGCGTTGCTGCAATTCGCAACGCCGTTGCGGGCAATACGTTTGGCCTTTATGGCCTTGGCCCTAAATGAGTAATACATGAATGGCCTTTATAAAGTACTTTCCTTGGTCAATTTATATGAAAAAAATCAAGCGTTTGCAATTTGTAATGTTGGCCCTTTTGCCTGAATTCACTGGAGTAGAAGTAAACAACCAATGTATTCTAGGGCAATTTTGTGACCGATTAGTGATGATACTGGTGGTGTACACACGTCGTAGCCTATACAACTGGTACATAATACTTTAATCACTAATTCACTGTACTAGTCTAGACTATATAGCTTTGCTCCGGGGGCGGCGTCAGGGGGTGGCGGGGGGGGCTTGGGGAACAGCCGCCCCCCCCCTGAGACTTTTCCCAAATTTAGGAAAAATATAGGGGTGTGTGCGCAAAAATTAGGGGTTTTTAACCAAAATGAGTTCATTTTGTACGTTTCGCCCCCCCTAATGATGTTTCGCCCTCCTATGATTTTAACTCCCTGGCGCCGCCCCTGCTTTTGCCTCTAAAATCTATAATAACCTCCATGGGAATCTTAGATTAGTATTTAAAAAATTTTATATTTGTTTAACTTTTTATTTATGTTTTAAAACATGCATGTAGAAATGGATCACAATTTAGGACCTAGAGCACCAGTATCTAATTCACAGCTTGTTGAACCCTAGAGAAGCACTTGCTCTGACAAGACCCCCCAGACATGCAAACAACAAATCCCAGGTCAAGAACCAAACTTTTCAGTTCCTTCCAATTTTATTTCCAACTGTTTGATTTAAACAAAAATAGGGATTTGTTTGGTTTTACTTAATAGCGTACCACCACAAACGACTGTCCGGCCACTCGAAGAGAGCAGGGCACTTCCGCTAATAAACGTCATGTCTGGAGGAGACTCTTTTTTCAAAAGCGAGATTTATCCGATTGGTGGATGGGGGGGGGGGGGGGGGGTTGCGGGAGTGTGGGCCACTTCGGACTCGCATTGAGGGATCCGGTGGTTCTGAACTTGACCCCGAACAGGGCTAACAAGACCAATTTTCAATGAAAATAACCCCTTACGGGAGTCTAACGAACCGAGTTTTTGGGTAGAAATCATACTATTTTCAGGGTTTTTTTTTAATAAGGGGACCAATTTTGCACTAAAATTATACCCCTTGTTGGACCTGTTCTCAATACGTCACTAAATACCTTCTTTAAAATACACTGAAAATAATTAATTAGTCAAAAAGTGTCTTTTTGACTATTAAAAAATTAGTCATATGCAGTCAGTTTGTTTTACCATCAATGTACTTATTATTATTAGTTAACAGGGAATAAAATTATATGAATGCACAGGCTGGAGTAATCTGAGCGTGCCACCACAGGACCCCCTTTAATTTTTCATGAAGTCCATTTTACTAACTCCCCCTTTTCTCAGCACTCTGTTTAGAGACAACATAACCCTTTGGATGGCCATCACCACTCATCACCATAACTGATTATACACTTTCCACAACAACAAACCCATGGCTTGATAAATTAATGCCCCTCGCAGGGCTAAAGGACGCATCAACTTCCGAATTAATATTTTCGCAAGCCCAAATGCCACGCAGAGTGACCGAACAACACCGAGATCACAGCCTCCTTATGCCAGTTAATAAATAACCTCACTCTCCGAGTTATACCCATCCACAATAAACATGCCAGCCTACTATTTTTAGACTTTTAATTTTCCCTCATTCCCTCAGCATTACGATGGTCAGTGAATGCTGGAATATATCCTTCCCATATTTTAAAAACTAGTTTTCATGATTACAAAAATATTTTTCATATAAAGCAAAAAAGGGTTGTAACTTTTAAAAGAAATGACAAATTATGACTGACTACTTTTAATGTCAACATGGTAAGTGACTAATTAAAGACGACTTTAGACCCTCCAAATGACTTAGAATTAGTTTGGTCAGCAACAAAAATGAACGGAATTTAGTACACGGTACATTTGCTAATTAGTCTTTTTTGACTAATTTTGTAATTAAAAAGTCCTATTTTTAAGTTGTGAAATATTGCATTATGATTTAAATTTTATATTTTTACTTTTTAAACATTCTTTTTAATTCAAACCACTTAACTTAAAGTTGAGATAAAAATGTTAAAAAAAAAAAAAAAACAAAATATAATATCTGTAACTTATTTTCAAATTTTTATTATTACTTTCATTAATCCCTCAATAGTCACAGTGTCCAATAACAATTCGAGTCAACCAGAAGATGTTTTTTTGTCATCACTTTGACGTCACGAGGAGAGCAAAATAATTTGCATCGACTAAATATTTAATCAGATCAAATAAGACTCTTAATAAGTATCTTAAAGGGAAATGTGTCAAGATTTTTTTGTCAAGCTCAGTTTGACTTACCTTCAATAAATATATGTCATACATCAACGAATTCCCCGAAAAAAAATAATACAATTTGATGTATAAATTAACAAAATCAGAGGCATTTTTAAAATTTTTTTTTGCTTTTTTGACATAGCGAATAAAACGGGCGGATTTTTTCGCGCACGGCTTCATTGATCAAAACGCCCATTTTGCTCTCCTCGTGACGTCCAAAGTGATGACCAAAACATCGTGTTTGAACTCTGAAATTGTTATTGCTGACACTGTAATATTGATGGATTCAATTGAGTAGTTAATAATAATTTGGAAAATAATTACAGGAATGACATATTTTTGTTTCATTTCGTTGTGTTTTAAATTATTATTGATATAAACCACATCGCATCGCAGTGGGGGGACAATTTTCACTTATTTTGATTTTATATGTAATTAATACGTTACTTAAGCTTTTCCATCCCCATACCAAATTTTCCCAAATATTCAGAATCACGAACAGATTTCCTTTAAATAATATTTTTAAAATCGAACGATGCATGCCCCAAATCTCTTAAACCCTTTAAAAAGAGATACGAGATGCTACTTCCCCTCCCCCCCCCCCCATCCATCACTTGGAGGAGCTTTACCACAGTCATTGCTGGTGGGTAGTAAAGCAGAAAAAAAAAGGAATGCAGGATTAAGGATTAATAATTACTGATACGCCTCGGGGGCAATATTAAAAAGGGTTGTCCTGGAGATCACGCACCTCCTTGGTCCTATAGTTTTCAACCATATGAGATGTCAAGGGCCCTTCAATAGCAGTCAATATTTGTAAATAATAATACTGTGAAACTAGTAGTCAAAGCACTTACTGCATGATTATTGTGTCTGTGAGCTGAAAACCGCACCCATGAAAATGGCATTTTCCAAGACTTTTTTAAAATAAAACATTTTTGAATCATCTTGTGTTCGAACTACCCAACCCAAACTCGAACATAAAACCCATCATTGATAAGCCTTGACATACGCACAATTAATCGCCTAATTTCTGTCCCTTATTTCCGTAGTTTCTCCCTATCCTTTTGATACGTGCACCGGGACTGTGTTCTTGGGTAGAGCAAAAAAAAAAGGGCCGCCGAGCACTTTCCGGTTTTCCTCACGTTCGAACCGAGCTTGCGATAGCCTATCCAGTGTGTAGAGATCAGTGGATACAGCCAGCTGATGCGCGGTCGTGGTATGACCCGGAAGGTAGCAAATATTCTCCACTCTGTACAATATTATTACTATATACAGACTGTCCCAATAAAAACTATACAATCAACTAAAATTGAGAAAAAATATAAACTGTGCATTTTTGCCAGATATTTTTGGACTTTATTTTTGGTCAGACAAGATCCTAGCTAAATCCTCCGCTTTTATGATCCATCCAATTTGATGGACCCTAAGTGGAGATAATTGTCAGTTGAACACAAAGGATAAATACCACTTGGGGCCAGTTCACCTTAAGGTTCAAGAAATTAAATATAAATGCGTGTAGCAACATTGTGGGATTAACCCTTTTTCAAACAAAAGATATTTACAGATCAGAGTGATGTATTACCATGCATTGAAATAATCAATATATTATTTTTCAGGGAAATCACCAGAACTTTATATGTTGTTTGGTGAAATGGAGGGATTCACTCTCAGGTTAACAATAATGAAATTCGTGGAAATTTGGAGATTTGCTGAAACTAATGTAACAGCTACAAAAAAGGTCTTTTGAGGGACAATGTGTGGACAACGCTCTAATGTGGAGGAACATTTACCCTTCCCATATTCCCCACTGTTTTCCAAGATGCCAGGGAGTAATATGATAAGAATGCAGTGTTCAGAACAAAGGTAATAAAAAGAAAGGATGGTTGTGTTTTCAAAGATCTCTGTTTACTTTCAACAAGTGTGTTTTTATGGTTCTAACCTTCTGCTGAAACCGGAAATAAATCTGAGACAACAGGAGCTTTTGGAATTTGAAATTTTCTAATACGACATTTATTTTATTAGCTCATTTATTGAATTGCGACATTACAAATTTATAAATTGTGTTATGATCACAAGAAGCAGCACTCCCCCCCTATAAACCTTCTTGATTTTTATTTTCAATGAAAGAATGGCTTGAAGGTGATTTTTCAATGTCAACTTTTTTTGAATCAGGATAGCCGAAACTGGCCCAATAGGTTTTTCAAACTGTCGAGAAATTACCATAATTCTGAACCAGACCCCCAAATTACTCAACTAAAAATTCATGAAAGCTGCAACACTTTCTAAAAAGAATCAGTAAAACGCCAGTCGAGATGAACTTAAATTTTTTGGGCAAAAAATTAATTCTTTGATTGTATAGTTTTCTTGGGGGGACATCTGTAGCCGCAATATGGGTGCCCAAGGCATGCGATTCCGAGCCGAAGGCTGAGGAGCTAGGCCGATGGCCGAGGGTTTTCCGCGACCTCTGCTGATATATAAATATACGGGTGTCTCAGAAAGAACGTTTACCGCTCCAGAACGGCACTTTTTGCCTACTTCCTCCCATATTCTTTTTCCTTGTTTTAGGATTATATTATGAGAAATATACACATTTCCGAAACATTAAATGGTGAAAAACGAGATAGAAAAACGGTGAAAAAATAGCCAAAAACAAGACTATTTCCCTTCCCTAAAGTTATGCAAATCATCTCTTTTGGTCCACGGCTAGCAATAGCATATGAACCTTTAATACTGGCATTCCTTATGCATTGTGAGGCACAGTAAAGTCGTAGATTGTAATCAATTTTGTTAACGTTTCATACATGCCTACAACCACCTTTAACATGTACTTTATTTTGTGTTTTCTGCACCTTACAACACAATATCTGTCGCATAAGTACCTAAATTCCCTCACCCATCTCCCCTTCCTCTATTTCTCACTAAACTGCTATTGGGTTTCACAATACTAAAACAATGGTGCCAGGACCGTAATTCAAACAAGGAGGACAAAAAGTTCAAATTAAAAAATTAAAAAACATCGAGTTGGTGGACGCTGTTTCGACCCACTGAGGTCAAAGTTCTATATTAATACCCAAGGTATTAACACGTAAGTGCCTAATGGTGGAAGAGAGATGGTTCGAGTCAACGGGTTGAAAAAAGGCAGAAAAAGCAGAATTAGCAGAATGAGCAGAATGGCCAGAATGAGCAGAATGGGCAAGAAAAGTAGATGGGCAGAATATGCAGAAAAGGCAGAAGAGCAGCATTGGACATAGGAGAATGGCAGAAGCAGAATGGGCAGACTCGGCAGAATGGCAAAGTATGAAAAATAGCCGGGTAGCATAATAGGAGAATGACTTTGATTTTCAAGGTCACGCTACAGATTTCAGAATTCTATGGATATTGAATCTAGGCTAGTTCTAGCCCAGGTTCCAAGGCAATGTGTTAAGTGTGGAAAAAGACTAGCATCGGGTTACGCCGGCGGTTGATGCCGTTTTGATTCGAGTGTTACTGTTATGTTGGCATGTCCTACAAGTCACGCCGTAAAGGGTCGATTATACAAAATCACAAGGTCTTGGGTTTAGGATATAAAAAATCATTATGAGGCGTATTCCAGACCACTCCGGGGTCAAATACATCACAAATTTGGAATGTTTAAGTTAGGTTATAAACATTACCCCAGGCCGAAATGCGATGGGATCGTACACCGTAAAGTTAGGCCAGGGGGCAACCCCCCCCCCCCCCACACACACACAACACCTTCGACTTGAAGGACCACCCTGGCACCCTGAAGGGGTACCGTCCAATTTCGTTAAAATGACCGCAAACGATGAACTTACAATTAAATAAAAAGCCATAGATCATATTTCGTTGGCGTTTTGTGCGACAAGGATTTTTTTTTTTTTTTTTAGGAGGTGTTAACCACTCCTCCATCCCCCCCCCTCTTGGTTGGACGACGGTAAAGACCTGAATTGGGGCGCTTTTAGGTAACGACATTTGTTTTTGACGCTGTTGTACTATGAGGCTGATCACAAATACATCGAATCAAAGACTTGCGTTAAATTACACCGTTAAAACAAAATTAATTAAAAAACAGCGGTAAACGTGGGTGATTCAAAATCGCAAACAGCATACAGGGTGTCCCAGAATGTAGTACCCATCGATACCCAATGTTTTTTTGTTTCCCTAGAAAATAAATAACTTAGGTAAGTGTGTAATATCCAACGTCATTATACTGTAACCTTTCATAAGAATTTTGAATCATAAAAATCGGACTAACAAAAGTGAAAATACACTTAATTTGTTAGCGGTGCTGATTCCATCCTTTGGGCTAAGTGAAAAAAATGTATGTGTGGTTTATTCCGCGACTTACCAAGCTTTTGATCACATATTCCTCCTTCGGAAATCTCTTACTAGCCATTGATCTTTTGATTTTGCGGTACCAATAGATAGCTATGATCATTCTCGTTCCCTTGATACCAAGGATAAGGAACCGCATACCCTTTATGGGCACACAGTGACGTAATAAAGACCATTAGGCAGAAAAAATTGTCAATTTCAGGAAAACACAAGTGCACAATAGGGAAAATTCAATTTTGCCACCAAAATATTAGGATATCAATTTTTTGAAGCTGTTTGCTCTAATCATGACAAAGGACAGCTTTTATTACTACAAGAGGTTTTTGAGCTTTACTCTAAGCAAAGTACCAAAATAGTATATAAAGGCCTATGCTTGTGTGGCAACCAATGAGCTTTACTGTCTAGCGAGGTTTATGACATCATTTTGACGTCGTAGGGGCATTTATACTCATTTGGTATCGAAGGAAAAGCGGACCACAGCTCTATTGGTACCACCAATCACACGTTTTGAGTGTTTATAACGAAATCCCGAAGGGACTAAAGCATGTTTGTAAAACCCCCTCCCCCCCACCACACTTTTATGTCGGGTCTTGCTCGCCAGGAAAGAGGTAAAAGTACAATACATTTTTCACTTAGCCAAGGATGAATCAGCACGTCTAACACAATTAAGTGTTATGGTTCCACTTGGTTAGTGAGTTTTATGATTCAAAATTCCTATGAAAGGTTACAGTATTATAATGAAGGTGGATATTAAACCCAACTACCCTAATGTTATTGATTTTCATGGAAAAAAAAAAATAAAACATTTTGGGTATCGATGTGGTTTTTGTTACTAATTCATTATGGGGACACCCTGTCTAAATTATTAGTTGTTAAAAATAACATTTCTATTCGTGTGGTTAAAACACTGAAACATATAGGTGATATAACTAAATAGAAATACAAAACGTTGTTAATTACGCATTTTTCCTTAAAACAAACGATGAAACATAAACTTCTGCCACCAACACACGTTTCTGAATATTTACAGACAAATTGGTCAATTGTGGGTTAAATCTAATCCATGTTGGAAAATCATTATTTTGCACAATGTTTATTAAAATATTGGTCACATGACCACTTGAAAGCGAGGGACAAATCAAACATGGATGATTACGAGAGAGTGACGTCATTGCTGAGTAGTGTGAAGGAAATTCAGTGATATGAATCAGGCAATACCTATAACTTCAGACTTCTTATCAGTTTCAGGCTGCTTAGCGAAGGGTTTTGTTACGGCGACTATATTTTGGGCATTTTCAGAATCTGTGAGAGACTCAGAGCTACTCAAATTTCGTCGCTGAAATTTCGACAGGGTTGAATAGTCAGTCTAGGGTCAAAGTTAAGACTTCAATGAGGACCGAGGGATGAGAGATATTAGGCATGAATGAATAAAGCTCTATATAGAATCCCTCATTGAAGTATGGACTTAGACTATAGACTAGACTAGACAGTCAAGCCAGTTCTCTGCAATATTAAACGAATAACCCAACAAATGCATGGTTAAACAAGTGAGTTAGTGTAAACAACCCACCATATTAAGTAATAATTAAGAACCAAACAAATGAATAAAATTTTAAACCAACAACTGGTTTACTTTAACCAACATTAACATCATGTAAAAAACAGAGAAAATATAACTATCCAACAGTTGATAAAAGTTGTAAACAAACCCACATATTAATTTTTAATCAACAGCCGTTGATTAAGGTTTTAACCAAACAAAAGTGTGGTTACCTGGTAATCCTAGGTTGACTGAAAAAGTTTAACCAACAAGATTAAAAATTGAATCAAAGTTTTAACAGTGTACTCCAATTGGTTTTTCATTAGAAAATAAAAATTATATTACAATGGCCTATAGGACAGTACGGTGGTCGACTCCCATGGGAATTCGCTCTTTGCACGGTTCGCCATTTGCAGGGAGAGCCTCGAACTGATACTGGAATTAATGAGTGTGTTATATAACAATGCATTTCACCTCTTGCAAGGCCATTGGTTTTGTTTGGAAAAAATCGAACCTGATCGAACTATTGCATAAGTGTTCCCATTTATATTGTTGCCAGTCCGAGGCTCTCCACGCAAATGGCGAAACCGTGCAAAGAGCCAATGAGGCTATCCCTAATCTTTTCATAATATTAAAAGAATAATGGCTTGCAAAAATAGAGACTTTGTTCGATTTCAAAATATTAATAGAGCAAGGAGCCCAATACAGGCATATAGATAGATACATATACATGCAGGTATATACAAAAATGCTTTGTTCATATAATTAAGTAAAAATTTAAAGCAGACTGGTCTTTGTTTTTCAAAATTGAAACACTGCACGTGGTTACTAGAGTGGTAAAGGAATGTTTCCACTAATTTTACGCCTGTGTATGACACTTACAATGATACCCAATGTTAAAATGTTTGTGTTTATTATTTTTAATGTTATCAATTTGAGAAAATATATAGGTATTCAATGAAGTGCATCTCATAGTTCATTGTTAACATATGTGTGATTATTATATTTGAATGAATTAGTTTTTATTTTTCAATGTTTTTTTAAACAGCTGTTAGGAAATTTTGTGTGTGAAATGCCAATTGTAAACACGTACCAACGTATTCAGTTGTTTAGATCTATTATATTATTATGTTTGGCTAGACATGAATGGCAATGGATAGGATTATGGATATGCGGGGTTTTGTCAGACAAGCACTTACATAACTATCTCTAGTACAGTTTGCCTATTTTAAAAGCGAACATCACATATTCGTTTGATGAGGGTATAATCTATTATATACTGCTAAGAAAACTATCGGTTGGGTGTCTTTTCCACAATAACACTTATTAGTTCAACTTAGGCTGTACCATATGATACACGACGACCAAGATAACCCAGGAGCTAGCACACATTTGTAACACATCTCAAGTACAAAAGGTTTGAGTGATTAAATATGTTGCCAGCCTGACAGGGACCCCTGAAACCCCTGACTCCTGATTCTTCAGTGTTACAAATGGTGCCTTAAGGAGAGGGGGCCCAGACAAAGATTGTACAGGAGTCAAATCTTTAAATTGATCCAATCATGTTGAAACAGCAAAAATAAGGGTCCATTTCAGTTGTACAGGGGTCAAATTTTAAAGTTGCTCCGATTTGGATAAAAAATGGTGCAAATATTGGTGGAGTTCATAGGATTAAAATAAAGAATAGTTTTGACTGTTTTATATGCTTAGTTTCCGATGTAGGGGGCACAGAAGGTCAACGTCCATTGCATTCAATGGGGCTTGATCTTGTTTTCCCCCTACTTTCTTAAGCCAGCATTTGAGACATTCAAAGCTATTCCTTATTTAAATCCTATGAGCGTCCCAAAATTTTGCTCCATTTTTTATCCAAATCGAGAAACTTATAATTTGACCCCTGTACAGCGAAAATTGACCCTTTTTGTTTTTTGCTGTTTTTTAGCCTATAACTCAAAAACTTTTGGTTGTTTTTTTGTTATTTTTATACCTTTTTCTGAATCCTTATCGTTAGACACCTAACATGGTATACTTTTCAACATTATTTGATCAATATTAAAAATTTGACCCCGTACAATCTTTGTCTTGGCCCCCTCTTCTTAAGGCACCCTTTTCCGGCACTTAAGAACGCGTTTCATGGGTTCCTTTCAGCCTTCTTCATATTTAATCACTCAACCTTTTGTACTTGAGATGTGTTACAATGTGTGCTAGCTCCAGGTTAGAGGGATTCGCAGCTTGGGTGCCTTTTCATCGTTTTTTTTATTATAGATTTATGAAATTCTCCTGCCATGTTGAATTCAGCTTCTCTCTCTGGACTATAAAGTCTTAGGTACCTACCATTTTTTTCCGTGGCGGTCCTCCCCAATATTTGTTTCTAAGAAGAACTGCATTTTTTGTATATCCCGTTTAATTTAAAGAAAGGATTTTTCTAAACTTCAATATTTTAAGCTGAAATTAATGTTTTTATTTTCTATTATAGAAACGGGTGTTGAGTGAAAAATATTAATTTTATACTTCTTTCGTATAAAAAGGGTATGACGATCGCCGCACCTGACGCATATGTTGCTCCGTCCCCAAAATTACTTATGAGGGTCATTGGTTACCCCCGCTCCCTATTTGCAAGTATGAAAAATTTGAACAACTGCTCAGGATTGATACATTTGTTATCACAAATCTGGGAGTTGGTCCCCTAATATATTTTGACAACCTTTGGACACCGAAAACCTTCTATAAGGTTGAACATACCTTTCTTTCCACCCCCACTTTCCCCATTCTCGATGCTGTTTTGGTATTGGGCTGCATAATCTTATACTATGTCAAAATAATGAAAAAACGCATTACTGGCTGCCACTAATGATCAAAATCATCAGCCAGGAGGCATTTGTGATGTTCTTGTTGTGTATGTTGTGTGTGTGGGGGGGGGGGGTGTCCAATTTGGCAACCGGGGACAAAAACCTGATATGTTAATATACATCTGCGGAACTCGTGGTCAACCGATTAGGGTCCACGTTTATAAAAACCTTTAGTTTAACCCTAATTTTAATCATCTTTAGGGGTAAGGGTTGTTAGTGTTGGTTAATAGAAATGATTAACAGTAAATTTATAGGCCGTCCATAATTTATAAGCCTGTCGGCGTAAGCCTTCCTATTTGAGAAAATTGCTATTTCTGTAAATTTATTGGCTGAGCTCATAGGAAATGGGTTAATTCAGTAATATAATACCTGTGGTGCAAATCTTCTTACCTAAGAAATATGAATTTCAGTAATTGATAGGCCTGTGGCCCAATTCCTCTTAGGTAAGTTAGTTAAGTTGATAGGCCGTACGGCGCATCTAAGTCATCTAGAGAAATATTTTACCCGATCATTTGCCTCATTCTTCACGCCCTGCCTTCTTTCAGGGCTATCGTCGGCTGCAGTACTACCTTCTATATAAGAATCAATATTTCATTCAGTTATAGGCCTGCTGAGCAACCCTCTTTTCTAAGAAATCTTAAGTTCGTAAATATAAGCCTTGCAGTGCATCCTTTTAGCTAAGAAATGATAGTGTCAATATTTATATGCTAGGGCGCGACGTTTTTAGCTAAAAATAATTAGTTCGATAAAAAAAAAGCTGCGGCCCAACCATCTTAGCTAAGAAGTGATTAGTTAATTAAAATTTATACGTCTTGCAGGGCAAATCCTCTTAACTCTTTTTTTGCTATGCCTTTATTTTAAGACTTATTATTTCTTTTTATCTAATATTGATACATGTGGTTGAACTATATTGAAGTTGACTTTGAGGCTGTTGGCCTGTCTCGTCGATTCCAGTTGCTGTCGAGTGGGCGGAGTTGGACTTCGTCCATTACTCAAAATAGGGACAGAAATACCCAAATCTTCGCTATCTGCTCGCAATACAAAAGAGATCTGATTGAAAAGAACTGGCCACTACAAATAAAAGTTACGTTATTCGTCTAGTCATACTTGTATTTTTAATACTATGTGAAGCATAGTGTGTCTACCCCAGAATTGGTTTTAAAACCATGCTACCACACCATATCACCAATTTTAGAAGTCTTCATTCACCTGTGGGTAACAATGCCGAACTTTTATCTTACTATTCATAAAATCAGCAGCTTCACCGCTTTCAGTGAAACGATTCCTGGATTTTTTGCGGCTTCTTTGAAACATTCTAGGGTTTAATTCTTTGATTATTGATTGGGACGGGAATGGCCCAACCGCTCAGGTTGGCTATCGTGGGCTTATAGCGCACATCATACCACAAATACACGGACCAGAGTTTTTATATACTTATCACGTACACACTTCTTCAATACAATTTACAAATGACGAGCGCCGCTCTTTACTCCTCATTACTGAATGGTGACTCATATTTGTGAAACAAGCTTGGGGAGATTTTTGAAATTCTGAAGTGTGTGTTCATGACGTTCGAGACAACTTTGTTTAGACCTAGGTGGTCAAATTATATGCGCATTGATAATGGTAAATCCGGGTATTTTCTCGGCTATCGGAAGCGCCAACAATTTAAATAAGACTTTCCGTTGTTTGAAGTGTTGGGGTTGTTTTTAATGTCAGTAACGTTGCGGCCATGCGTCAATCCCGGAAAGGGGTGAGGGTGAAAAAGTACTCCTAATAAGCGTAGATTATGCGCGATATAATGTGACTAGGAGATGTACTGTCCGTGTCGTATTACTTGATCATTCTTAAACCCACAGTGTCATCATTGCAAGGGACATAGCAATATGATGGCTTTTTCAGCAGTGGACCAATTCCATACCTCCACCTATAGAAAAGTAGAGGCTATTCCACTATCAACTGGAAACTAGTATAGCAACATTTCTCACAAGCTCTATTTAACTTTAAAGGTTTAAAGAGGATATAAACCGGATATAATATTCCTTTTTGAGTGGTACTAATCAGTTTTATGAACCCTTCAAACTTAATTGAAAATGATCTAGAATCCACGATGCTTATTCAAGTGTATACCAGTTTGATAACCTTTACATAGTTTTATAGCCATATCATTTGCTTTTAACCTCTTTGGTTAACACCAACAGAAAGGTCCGATTCGCGCCTCCATACTTTGGTCGGATGAATTAAGAGCCCACACACCACTTCCAACGCCTTCACATACGATCGTGAAGTGATATAAACAGTCACTGACATTTCAACGCCTCCCTTGCCTTGGGTCGTACGCAATATCCAATAGAGAAAAACAAACCTATTCTCATGAGGACAATCAGCATCATGATTATCCTAGGCCTGTACCACATGTCCCCTATCATTCAGGCCAAAGTATGAGGCCCAAGATCGGGCCACTCCCAGTACTATCTTATGGCTCCAGTAGAATAAACAGGTTGTGTTTCAGAGCAACAGGTGTCTATTTTGTCCCCCAATGCAAAATCAACAAATGAACTATTTTAAAAGCATTTTTGCAGGACACATTGAAAGACATAAACAGTGAATCAAGTAGGTCTAGGTCTCGTTCAATGTCCGGTCCAGATCCAAGAAATGGGATCTAAGAACGGAAATCCGTTCCACTTTCTTCAGTTCAGTGATAAGCCAATATAGTCTAGTCTGAACGGCTCTCATTGTTGCCCCTTCTTCAACGTACAGCTCACCCCCAACAAGAGAAGGCTCAAAATCAGAACCGAGCAAGATGAGACTTTCTGTTAGGGCTAATGTATGGAAGAGTTTAGACCTTGAAGGCGACCTGGAGAAAGTTTTACAGAAAGAGATAAAGAAGATTCTCTGGAAACCTCCCCTTGGCAAATCCTCATGAAGAAGTTAAAGGAACCATGTTCGATAGAGGTTTTAGAATGGTGGAAAACCCACGAACTCACACCTTGATGAAATGTAGAGCAAAATAAAAGGAGGAACTGCCTTGATTTTGGGCTCAAGCCAGAACCATCGATAGAGGAGTTAGTTAAGAAGGCTCCCTGATATGCCAAAAGCCAAAAAGGGCATTTATGGAAGGAAACCTAAAGTTTTTAACTTGGAACGCTATCATTCCGATCTGGTCGATGCAGGAGGACCTGCTAAGAACGTCCATCCTCTATTGAGGCTAATAGAAAAGGTACAGACTATATTGATAGAACAACACCAGAAATTAAAAAACAATGCTCACCTCTGCCGGAAGCTTCTTGGTGTCACTACCAACAAGTATCAGTATTCCCAAAACGCCATTCTGAATCCTTCATTAAAGAAGGTTAATTTGAGGATATAACGCGCTTTTTGGGTTGTATTATGGTGGGGAAATGGGCGCAAAAGTGAAGAGGAAGATAAATTGAATAAAGTCACACAAACAATTTGTGAAGAGTTCCACTGGCTACACAGGTATGCAAATAAAGACTAAACCATAAGAAAAAGGTCACTACATGAAGACGAAGACTGACAATAGCAAGGAAGATATCCTATGGGCAAACCGAGTACAATCCTAAGACCATCAGTTAACAAGCCTTCATATGCGCGTGCGCAAAACCACAACATCCTTTCGTTCACACTCCAGAGATAGGGACATTTCAGACACAAAGTTTCAAAAAACTAGGTTTACTCAACAAAAGAGTCCGATTTGGTAACCTGCTATGGGGAAAACCCATGCACGCCCTCATATGCGAGTGCGCAAAACCAATCCCTTTCCTTCGACTCCAGAGCTAGGGACATTACAGACAAAAAGTTTCAAAAAAATTAAAGTTAGACTCAACAAAAAGAGCCCGATTTGGTAACCTTCTATGGGAAACCATGCACGCAGAGTAAAGTTTTCCTACAACCTGGGAAGAGTTCACACACGGCGATCCTTGGATTCTTCAAACAATAGCCGGTTACTAAATCGATTTTTACATCACCCACGGCAATCAAAGTGCTAAAACCAGACGCATGAACAAGGAAAACATTCTATTACTCCATCGAAATAGAGAACATGCTGTAAAAGGCATAAAGCTAGCCAGAATGTCCCCTCACAGTTTATTTTAATAATATCTGTAGTACCCAAAAAACATGATCAACATGATCAAACAGATAATACAGAAAGGCGGTTGGATAATATCAATAGATCTGTGAGACGCATACTTAATGATCCTATTTTAATGGACCACAGGAAATTATTGATGTTCCACGAGGACAGCGAGATAGCGAGTTCAAAGTAGTCCTTCGGATTGAAGTCTGGCCTCGTCTTTCACAAAATAATAACCAATAATGCATACGTATGGAGGTCAATGAAGTGAGTGATGAGATTATACCTAGACGTCTGTTTATCGTCGCTAGATCAAGCAGAGTGTCCACTAATAGACTCCAACTACATAATTCTAAGCCTTCCAGAAGAGAACGTTTAACATCTTGAGGTATTCCAAAACCAAACACCGTTGTCAGCGGAGTCACTAGCCAACATACTAGGGCAAAGGAATTTCACAGCAGAAGATGTGTCCCAGCCACATGTCTTTCAAAGCACTGCAAGGATCCGACGTCCCAGAGCGTGGTAGTCTTATCTCAAGCGAGCACATACAAGAACTTCAGCGGTGGGCACATTTGCCTCATCTGTGGAATGGGACCAATCACATTACCTCCCCACTTCTGGACACCACCTTGATCTCAAGGAAGTTTTGGTTGCAACTTGCGGGAAATCCAGACAGAGGCAGATGGTTCCAGAGAGAGGAAGCACTATACATTATCTGGAGATGTTGGCGGCATTCCTAGCGCTTTTCACAACTTTTGCCACCACAAGCGCCAGTTCCACCACCTGATGCATTTCGACCAAAACAGCAGCAATGCTTCCTCAACAAAAAAAGGGGGTACCCCATACTCAAACCTGACTCACCTAGCGATACCAGGGGTGAAATGGGAGGGGGTAGTCATAGTTATGCCTTCAGTTTCCAGGACACGAGAACTCGATAGACGGACTTCCAGCTCGATGTTCTAGACACACTTGAGTGGATGTGCCACCTCAGATATTAAGTATGTGCAAAGAAGTTCATTTTTTTGTCAACTAGAGATTGTGTGCTTCGGGGATAAAACATCAGATCCCGTGTTATGTGTCATGGAAGCCAACAGCAGCAGTGGAGAAATGCATGCTCGATGGTCTGGGAGCAAAACAAGGATGGCATTTCTGCCCTCCCTTTTTCTCTTGACACAGTGCCTGCGGAAAGTGGAGTTGGACAAAGCAACAATTCTTATAGTGGCACCATCGTGGACCACTCAGATATGGTATCCCATGTTGCTGGAACTAACGGTAACACATCCAATCAATTACCCCAATGGGAGCACATTTTAATCAACCACACTCAGGTCACACCGTACCCGCTGAGCAGATCACTCCACCTAACGGCATGGATGCTTTGCGGAGACAGTTCAAAGGGAAGGCGCTACAGCTGATAGTGGGTGCATAGAGGGGAGATTCATGAGCTCGGAGGAAAGTTAGTGGTAAATTGCCTCAAATGTCTGACAAGGCATGAACCGTCTAGAAGAACTTTTGGAAGTTAGAAGTGGCTGTGGAAAAAAATGGGGGCAAAACTTTGGCCAGGTTTCTATCAATTTAACCTCTCACAGAAAAATACAAGAATATCCGCCAATATCAAGCTAATCTTCTACCAAATAAACAGATTTTAAGTATGGTAAAAGTACTGTTAGTTAGCTTAGACCAACTTGCTTGGTAGCATTTTGTTATTTTAGTTATTTTATTTGGGCTCTCGTGCGGCATTAATGCACTTTACGTTAGCGATCGTAAATAAAAATATCTTGTACCAATTGGTTGAATATATAAAATGGTGACCAATGTGAAAAAAGTTAACCGAAACCTTACCACACACAACGCGCTCGCGCGCGCGCATACAACACACCTACATACAGACACATACACACACCATATTGTCTACATACACACACCTCGGATCGTTGGTTGATCTCCCTAATGCCATAGGGGTCAACTGGAAGGAGCCGATGCTAAGACAATCTTCGCCACACTGAATGATCTTCTCATCGGAACTCCGCCCTCTTCGAGATGGTGATTATCCAAATGTTTTGTCTGAGAAGTTCTATAAATTCTTCACACAAGATTCAGAAGATCCGTTCTCAGCTCGATTCTGCCGAGTTTGAAACAGAGAACTGGAAATGATCCCGATGAGCTACAACTATATACCAATATAATCGTTCATGGTTTCAACGAAGTTTCGTCTGAGGAGATTTCACATGGGGTCGCTGTCGCCCTAACAAGACATGTTCATTGGATCCAATACCAACATTGCTATTGAAATCATGCAGCCAGCTCTCTACAACCACTTAATAGCATTGTGAATTCCTCACTTTCATTTTGGACAGTTTCCTGAAGCTCTTCGTGAAGCCGTGATAAAAAAGCCTCTCTGGATAAGATTGAGAAGACCTACCCGCCCTTATCCACATTGCACTGAAGATTCACAATCATTGAAACCAGACATCAAACAGCTTCAAGATTACCTCACCATCTATGATCTCGCCGAACCTTTCCAATCAGCCTACAGAATTCACATAACACAGAGACTGCACTCATTAAAATTCAAGGGAATATCTTCACCGCCATTGCTGACCGGAAAGCTGGTTCTGGTTGGTTTAGTAAAAGGAACTTCTATACGTGATGAACGTTTAATTGGCGTACTTCGCATCACTGGTAGAAGCACATCTTCCTTATACAATAACCTTGTATCAGTGGCAATGTTTGTACAATGAATAGGCTCCGAATCAAAAAGGTTTCGCAAATCTTCGCCGTTTTTAGGAGCTATAAAAATGTTTAATATAATCCTCGCTCGTAAAACAAGGCACACACTTCCCTCAGAAGGATCTCTTTATCATAATGATGCATAAAATTCATATGAATTAATTCTGAGATACACAAATTCAGGGAAATTCCTTCCACATATCAATTGTTCGTTCCACAACAGTGGACGACACGGCAATACTAGCGCCATTACTCACATGTGAAAAGCAAATTGTAGATGTTATTTGTTTTATTTCTAAGCCTTTGTTGCAATCACTGTTTTGGTATTTGTTATATAGGACGTTTAAGCAAACTTTGTGAATTTTTTTTCTGATTTGCCCATTTGAAATTCAGTAAATTGCGGCACAACCACGTTTATTAATTATACTCTTCTGCAAACCTTAAATAGAGCGGTCCATAACGAAAAGGTCATTCCGATTAATGAATGCGTCTGGTTTGCTCGTCTATTTAGGGTTGCATTGGCACTAGTCATGTTGGACCTGTCCGCGGGCATTCGACACGGTAGATCACGATCAACTTATTTACCGCCTATCTAGCCGCTATGAACATTAATGACACTAATCTCGAGTGGGTGAGGTCTTATTTTGTCTGATCGAAGAACAGAGGGGCATTGCTGGAAAGTCTTCTGCTATCACAACGATGAAATTTGGCATGCCCAAGGCTCATGGTGTGTTCTTGGTATTCCCCAACTATGTCCTTCCTATTGGTTATATCATCAAGCATTATGGGCTGTCCCTAACCACATTATGCAGATGATCCACAGAAACAATATACCCCACCTTCAACCAAATAAACCTGAGTGATAGAGCTTGCATACTGAATCAAGGAATAGTGACTGTCACAAGTTGAAGCTCGAACGATGAGAAACAGAGTCTTCATTGGTGCTCATCAGCAAGATCAATGTCGTCTGTCCTCGTCACCGGCTTGACAACACTTGTCGCAGCCTCCAACGTGGCGCAAACCTGGGCGGAGTCGTTGACACCTAACATCAAATGTCAGACCTGTTTTCAGCCGTATGCAGAATACAAACTTTCATCTAAACAACCTGTGGCTTAGCATGAGTTCATTGACAAGACACCTGTGCACAGGCTGGTTCGGGCACTGATCATCACCCGTTTGGACTATTGCAACTGTCTTTGCTGGAATTTTCAAAATATGACATCAACAGGCTTCAACGACTGCAGAATAAGGCGGCTGGCGAAGTTTTTTTTTTTTGCATCTTGGGCGCCGAAGCATGTAACACCTCTGTGACCTCCCTTTACTGGCTCCGTATGAAAGAAGAATCAAAGTTCACATACAGTGCTTGTCATGTGCCAGAACTCGCATCTTACCTAAAAGAGCCCTTTGTTCTTTACAACACCTGACCTGCTGTTCTTCGGTCAACCCCTTGACACTACAAGGCTGGTTACACATAAGCATTCGCCTCTGGTGAATAGGGACAGATCTCTGTTCTTCAAGCTGGACCTCGCCTATGGAACCTCATCCCGACAGCAATCATATCATCTAAATCTATTGAGGTCTTCAAGAATCAGCTAAAAACCCACCTGTTTGATGAATCTTATCAGGAATTGACTGCTTGTATTTGCTTTTTCCCTTTGTTGCATCATCCCGCACTGTGACTTTTTTCCATCATTTACTTGTTCTTGTTTTTCACAGCTTCCCATCGCCTAGGTTTTTCATCTTCTTGGCAGAGGCACAAGCAGTCCCGGGTGATCATGAACAGAATATTGATAACAACTGGTGTGTACTTTCACAGATCCCCACAGGGTGTGCTCTTGTGTATCCCCATATTTCTGGTCCTGTGTCAGTTTAAAGTATGAGTGGCCTATGGGAAGTTGCTGTCACTACATTGTCCCAGTGCTGAACCACTATCTTGCTTTTTTAATATGTTGTTCTCAAAAGTCGTCTGACATTGTGCCATATGTAAATATATCCGGCACTTTTACTTGTTTTTTTAGCCAATTTATTTTCCTTTGAATCCAGTTTGCCTCAATTGTTTATAATTATGTTTTCTTTTTTAACTTTGTGAGCGCAATGACTGATATCAAAATAATTTCCATGCTTCAGGCCTATAAAGCACGTCTTAAATTCTTAAGATATTCTACGTTTTTTGACTAATCGTACTAAATAGTTACTTCAATTCCTACAGTAAAGATCGTTAGGAAAACAATTCGAATCACGCAAATATGCTAGACGTGGTATGTGATAAAGAACCAAAACGTAACTTAATGTAGCAATTTCGTTTCTGTAACATTAAACACACACACTTTTACAACCTACCTCAATCATTTTAATGACGTTAATATGGATTTTCGACGTGAGGTGCTCGTTAATAGTAGCGACTGAATTGGTTCATTAGCACTGATGATGTTAATGTTGGATCGATTTGCGAAGCAAAAACATTATGTACGTTTTACTGTTTTGATAAATAACAATCTATGAAACAAATCAGACAGTCATACAAATAACAACAATAAGGCTACGACCATGTCATTAAAATGTAAAATAAATTTTAGAAGATTTTGAACAATACCATGTTTGCCAGGCTCCAAGGATTAAATTAATATATAGTTTGCCCTATCTACTGACAATAGTTCAAGATCATCCAGAAATTGAAAGGTATGAATAAACCAATACATATGCAAATTGTGTCAAATTGTTGGTCTTTTTTAAGTATTAACCCTCAGTATACATTTCGTGTTAGTTGGTACTTTCCATTGTATATTTCTAAAGCAAAACGTGTTGAATGTCTACACAGACTATAGGGGTGATCATCTTTAGTCTTGAAAAGTACATAGTGTCACATGTGGATTGAAGGAAAGTTTCTTCGTTCAAGGTGACCAGACGAATAATTTGGCAAGATGACTTCGAACCGTTTTGTCTTACCGATCATGAAGGTAATATCAAGTCCCCAAGGCATCAGAAATCACAACTTAGCTATACTGGAACAGCAAAAGAAAAGAGCGTTCAACATGGTTAACCAACGCATCACCAAAGGAGGGACTTACTGGCACAGCAGCGCAAACTACAACAGGTCAACATGACTTTGTCTACTGACAACCGTCTACTTACAAGGAACAACCTTCTATGCCAAAAAAAGGCGTGGGATGTTGAAGTCCTCAAATCAACAATGCCATCACCTGCACAATGGCAAAATGTAAGAATTAAGTGGTATTTTATTCAGGAAGGGTCTTCACAAAACAAAACCACTTCAACTTCCAAACCAGTAAATGATACATAAACAGGAATATGAAACGGATATCAAAAATGTATTCGTTTACGTTGAGAATGGGGACGACGGGGAAGGGAATGACGACGACAGAGATGATGAACTCCAGCATTTTAAACAAAACGGGTAAATTTACACCAAACACAGTTGGATTGAAATTACTTGGACAGGAGATACGCACACATCGTGTAATACGCAACAAGCTACGCGGCGGTTCGGCGCATACTTTGACGAATTATGCATCGCGAAACGAGGTGCGATGTTTCTCTTGGCTCACGCAATCCACGCGCTCTTGTGTTAGATTCTGTTCCAACAAATTATAATCAGACTGTAGAAATAGGGGAAAAAGTTCTTTGGATAATACGATCATTTCATATAAAAGCAAAATACCCATAAGACCCCCAACAGTAGCAAACAAATCCCTGAACCAACTTTGGGGCTAATAGCATTTAAGGCCCAAATTGTACAATACAGTAAAGGCGATAGTTATGTTTTTGACTTTAAAGGGTGATTCAGAGATTTCCCGAGGATGGCGCCCTCAATTTTCTAACAAAATATGTTCTTTGCATATACATGATGTTTGTCCACATACTAATCACTGTGAAATAAAGTTAAAAAATAAGTTCAAATCGAAGTCCTTCATATAAAATCACAACTTTGTAGTAAAATTCAGGATCTGGAATTGTTGTTACACACAGTATCATATGGTATTCTTATACATGTGCATAAATACTTACTTCGTCAAAACAGTTCAGTAGTTGGCTACTTTTAATTAATATACAAAAATATATTTCGGAATCTCTGAATCAGACTTTAATATTCGCTTGTAATTTTCTTTGGAGGTAACCTTTGGCCAGACCTTGTTTGCACCTCTTCCATGCTCACCAACTATTGTACTGGTGGTGGTATGGCTCTTGGTGTTAAGATTTAAGTTGAGGGGTATTAAGGGGGTCATGTAATTCTACATCGAGCAATAGAGGGGTGTGTAACTTTGTCGTTTCAATACTAGAAATCCTCCCAGCCCCCCTCTCTCGTAATTAATGATAGGTCCCTTAGGCGACGAAAAAAACCCTATTTACGGGCGAGCGGACCTTTCAAGTAGGTCGGTCGGTCGGGCGATTTTTTTTTCTTCCTGGAGGTCGAAATTGGCCTAAAATAGCCCCAAAATCAGGAGAAAAAATGAAAAAAAATTACAAGCAAAATTTTCTAAAAAAATAGCCAAAATTGATAAATTTGAGCTAAAAACAGGCTGATTTTACATGACTTTTGTAAAAAATAAAAAAAATGCAAAACTGAAATATCAGGGTCGGTCGGGCCCGTAAAACAAGGTTTTTTTTTCGTCGCCTTACAGTGGTTTTAACTTCATACTGAATCACATATTTTGAGAAACTGCGAATAGAACTGGTATCAAACTTCAGGACTTTAGTGCTCCTAATCACGTCTTCGTGTATGTGCGTGAATCCGTTCACAGAAACATTAATTTTTGTTGGAAGTTGTTAAAAATCTTCTGTTATTAATGAATTTTGATTATGATAAGGTCTACAGATATTATGTAATTATTTCACATAAGGAGGTAAGCATATCAAAATTATTATTAGCTGCACCTGACACAATTCAGAATAGTTATTTTTATTTATTTATTTACACCAAGCGGCTGTCTGCACCGTCGTGGAGTAGCAACGCGGTCACATCGGTTCTCAGCGCGTACGTACGGTATATCACATGGCCAATTAAGTTTTATAGATTTTTTGGCATATATTTGCATTTTGTATAAATAGTGCACGCATGTGAGGGTTTTTGATGATGCCACATGCGAATTTCATAGCGATTTCCTCAAAAATAATACTAAACAGCAGGGTCAAGGAAGGATTTCGACTGGGAATTGAAACGACCGGGCAACACCAACACTTCCATTATGATTTTGTGCGCATGTGTTGTAAGAGCTCGAGACCCACATGTACTAATACACACGAGCTGTTCATTCCCTGAATGCTGTTTGATATCGTTCGGTAAAAGAATCTAAACAAAATCAAATCACCCAAATTCAAGTTAAAAAGTTGCTGTTAGGTTCAAATTCGGGACATTAATTGCCCAAGTTTGTATCCATCCAAAAATGAGTGCAAAAAGTGACAGGATCACTGACAAAACATTATTCACACTAACTCATGACATCGCCATCGCAACTCAATGTATATCCCTGACGTCCCTAGGGGAAAAACTGACACTATAGTATATAAGATTGTTGGCATGTCGTTAAATGCCAATACCTCCTCCTCATCCTAGATGAAAATTGTCTTGTTCCCTTCCCGCTCACAAAAAAAAAACCAACGGATTCCCCTCAAACCCTACACCCCCCTCCCTGGTGTAAACAATGAACCCTCCCTTAGTGGAATATTTTACATTTTAAAAAAGGAAATTAGGCTAATGAAATTCAACTTTGAGATTCCCGTCACTCTTTTTTTGAAACTAAGGCAACTTCTCAATCATTCACTATTTCTTGGCGTTCTTTAATTTTCATTGGGGCGTAAATAAATTACAGTTATACACCCCATTTTAAATACTTTCACCTTACCTGCAGCCACTGCATTTACAGTTATAAGCCAAAACGAAAAAATGCATGTGAAGTTAAACCAAAATATGACCAGTTAAGCTTTAATTAATTCAATAATAGCACATTTTTGAAGAGCGCCCGCAATTTTTTGAAAAAAATTATATTTTGCACAGTTGCATTGGTAATTGGCTAGTAAACTATACAGACTGTCCCAAAAAAACTATACAATCAAAAATTAATTTTTTGGCCAAAAAATTAAGTTCATCTCAACTGAAGTTTTACTGAATCTTTTGTGGGAGTGTTCCAGCTTTCATGAGATTTTTAGTTGGCGTAATTTGGGGGTCTGGTTCAGGAGTTATGGCTAATTATCTGAGACAGTTGAAAAACCTGTTGGGCCAGTTTCGGCTATCCTGATACCAACAAAGTTGCCATTGAAAATCACCTTCAAGACATTCTTTATTGAAAATTAAAATAAAAAGTAGGTATAAAGTGCTGCTTCTTGTGATATAACATAATTTATAACTTTATAATGTCGCAATTGCTAATAAATACATGTAGCATTTGGGAAATTCAATTCCAAACAGTCTTGTTGTCTCAGCTTTACTCCAGGTTTCAGCAGAAGGTAGAACCATAAAAACACCCTTGTTGAAAGTAAACTGAGACCTTTGAACACAACCATCCTTTCCTTTATTGCTTTTTATTGAACACTGCTTTCTTCATTATATTCCTCCCTGGCATCTTGGAGGCAGTGGGGAATAGGGGAAGGGTACATTGTCCCTCCACATTAGAGCGTTGTCCACACATTTGTCCCTCAACAGACTTGTAGACTGTTACATTAGTTTCAGCAGTCACATTCCCCAAATTTCCATGAATTTCATGATTATTGTCCCTCTGAGAGTGAGTCCCTCATTTCACTCACAACATAATAATTTCTGGTGCTTTAACTGAAAAAATAAAAAATTGATTAGTTCAATGCATAATAATACATTAACTCTGATCTGTACAATATTGTTTTGTTTGAAAAGGGTTTAATCCCACAATGATGCTACATGCCTTATACCTTTAGTTTCTTGAACCTGCAGGTGAAACTGGCCCAAATGGTATTTTATCCTTTGTGTTCAACTGACAATATCTCCGCTTAGGGTCCATCAAATTGGATGGAATAAAAGCGAGGATTTAGCTTAGGATCTTGTCTAACAAATAAAGTCGAAATATCTGGCAAAAATGCACAGTTTATATTTTTTATAATTTTTAGTTTGATTGTATAGTTTTTATTGGGACAGTCTGTATCTTTGAATGGTAAAGCTCGAATTTCTCTATGTATTGCATAAGAAGGAGTTTTGTAATAAGAATAATTAATATCAGATCCCGATAATAATTCAACGTCCACTGAAAACATCATTCGAATATGGAATAACCGGGAATTGGCGCCACGCATTTCACGTTTCCGGCGCTGCCGTTGAATTATGATCGGGGATCCCCGAATCTAATTGCAAAAACCCTTTTATGACGATGCACACTTTTGAGCATTACCTTTCACATTACCAACACAACTGTGAATAAATCTCACAAATTTGAAAATTGGGGGCGCCCTTCAAAAAGTGATATTATTGCTTTAAGCATCGCTCACGAATACTGTTAATCCAATTGAGAAGCCTTTTTTTCCAAGTCGAGAGAAGTTAATTTACATATCTAAGTCCATTATTGCACTTTTTGCAATGCAGGTCTCTGTCAGCCAACTGCATAATCACACAGATGACGGATAAAGTTTCTTGATCAACCCATGCCGTATTTCACAATAGGGGAAATGGTGCACTTTTTGCAATTTTGGTTTCAATAAAAAGGTCCATATTTTTTTTTTAATTGACCAACAATCAACTTTTTGTTGATGAGTTTTTCACAATTTAAGCCCAAAAGGACCCTTTTAGGGGGGGTTATGGTCATTTTTACAAAGACATCTGTGTAAGCACGTCTGCACATATTTTTGTCTCCAAAGGTCCACTTTTTCAAAATCCTGTACCCCAATAAAACAAATCCTGTGTACAGGCCTGAAGTGAGTTATATATTTTATCCATCACATATAGTGCGACTATTTAAGCCATATCTGTTCACACCCACATTTGACTACAATGTCAAATATTGTCCATTAATGATTTGGGCCATTTCCACCTCCAGAAGTAATTTTTACATGGGATATTTATACGAAAAGATATAATCAACACAAAATGTGTATTCAGATAAATGTTTTGAACAAAAAAAGTCAATCACAAAACTTCTCTGTGACCTACAGGTTTTGACTTACGATGTCTAGAAACTTGCTGGCTGACAGAAAAGGCACGAAGGTCATTTTCACCATTTTTGGCCCGAAATTGCAACTCTTTCATAATTTTTTAACATATTTTGCATTATAAACACTTCTTTTACAACTGATGTTGTTGGAATATGCAAGAATTTTAATTTAATGCCAGGTGTAGAATTCTCAAGTTGGCCAGTTACCATGGCAACAGCAATTTACACACAGTTTTAGCCTCAGTGACTGAAAAAATTGGCTTAAAATTAGGTGTAAATTGTGGTTGCTATGGTAACTGCCCAACTTTATGATTCTACAACTACCCCAAAAATAAAGTGTTGTTGTAAACCAATTATATGAGTGGTAATAAATATTGTTTTCATAGCAGAATTTGATTAAAATGATGAAAATTACAACTTTAGTCCAAAATTGACGAAATCACTAAAATCGTACATTTTAATGCTGGCCTGTGACGTTCAAGGGGTCAGAGATCACAGTAGGTGCCGTGTGATTTACTTTTTGATCCCAACATCCATCTCAATACTTTTTGGGATATGATTTAAATGTCATTTTTTTTTTTTGGAAAAAAAAGTCTATAAAAAATCTTTGGGAGGTTAAAAATGTCAAATCAATCACGGTCAATTTTTAACAAAGTGTTCAAATGTGAGGTGTGGGATGCAATTCGGGTATGGATAAGGGTGGGCGCAGCGGATCTTCCCTCGCCTTACAAATGAGGTTCGGTGTTCGATCCCCGCAGGGGCGGGTATCGCGGTTTATGTGAATTTGGGTTAGCGATCCATACTCGTTCCCGCAGGTTTACTCCTGTTTCCTCCTGCTTCTAAAATCGAGATTCTTGGAATTAAATCTGTTCTGGTACATGTACGGAAAATTAGCACCTATATAAATACCCCGCAAACAATGTATTATAGATCTATGGTGATAAAGGCTCATGATACGGTAATTTTTTCTGGATCCATCATCGGTGTGTTTTTTTTTTTTGTCCACGTTTTTCGTCCCCGTTTTTGCTTCCCCGTTTTCTAGACACCCATCTTTTACCGTGTAGCACTCTCCGACTTCCGTATACCCACCCAAACCTTTCTCTAGCTGTCACAGCCGTTTACATTTACCGTGTCCCACAGGTACGAGAACTCCACCGATTCCACCTCATCACACAACTTTCCACTTGTTCCATCATCCCCCAACAATTTTTTTTCTCGAAATCTCCCGCACACAAAATGGCCAAACTTGGGGGTCACCGTGTTCACCCTTGAGCATCTCTCCATGACTCGATCCCACATTTCTCACACCACGCTGAATTTGCTCTTACCTTCCGTAATCGGGCGAGTGTTAGGAGAGAGTAAGAGCGAGTATTGTGAGTGGAAGGTAAATGCAGGTGTGGCAGAATATATAGTCCTCCGGGCTCCCAGTCCGGGAACATGGTGAACATAAGCAATCCGATTCAGTTGACTCTTCATTCACGCAACATTGTTTCACGCTATTATGAATGGCCTAGTGGTCCTAAAAACGCGTAAGATCCTACGTGTAACCTTACACGTTTAAGATGCCACCTTACACGTCTAAGATTCATCTAGCGTGTAAGCATATGGCCAGGTGGTTCAAAAAACGTGTAAGGTTGTTCATTAGCCTTACATCGAGTAAAATTTCTTACGCTTGTAAGAGTTCAGTTACACGTCTTTAGTGTTGTGCGATACGAGAGCTTCTTGCGGCTGATATTTTTACGTGTCATCCATCGAGCACGATTGGGCAACGAGATGACTCTTAACAAGAAAAGCTAAAAGCCTTCGTCGCCAGCGTTGAAAAAACACATACCCCCTTAAAGGAGGGTGAAAATGCATAATCTATGGTTTTTGTAACTTGTAATACAACGGAATAAATTCAAATCCTAAATGTTGATGGCCTTCCTAAATTAATTTTCACCATGTTAAAAATAATATTTTAGCTTTTACTTTTAAGATTAACCTATCCACTCAACTGGCCAGTCTGCTAATTAATCAGGAGCTCGTTCCATATACCGCTATCAAATTGGTAATACCGCCCATCACTAACAGACACACTTACATGTCAAGAAATTCACCTTATATTTCATTGGTCGTGCATGCAATACGTGTAAGATGATTGGCTGAATGTGATTTTTTCAAGCTTTATTATACATGATCGTCAATTCAAGCGTCTCGCTATATTTAAGACGTGTAGGTAGCATGTTAAACGTGTAAGGTTACGCGTAGAATCTTACACGTTTTTAGGACTGCTTGGCCATTCATACGCTTTATTCCGTTGTGTCTATGGAGCCCGGACTATGATACCCTGCCGGACTATGATTACTTTTAACACCGTTCACGGGGACAAAACCCAATTGAAAACAATTTTGGATTTACACATACTTCACTTACTACAGCGAATAAAAAAGTGACGAACACTCCAACCTAGTAGGCTATCTCATGTCAACCAAATTTTTACAGTGCATATTATCCTGAAAATTACAGTTTGTTGTAAAATAAAGATTGACATCAAAATTAAATTTATTTAAAAAAAAAAAAAAAAAAAAATGTGTATTTCATTAAAATTTAATTGCTGCCAGTATTTTCTGTTAAATTTAAAATTCCATAATATTGTTTTAATTGTTTTTATTCTTTTAAATTCAAATAAGAGCTCCACTTAAATTTAGTCTAATAGTCCTGGGTTTTTGGGACATAAAATGTCCTATCGAATAAATGAACCTTCGGATAACCGAACCTCCGAATTTACAAATTTTTATAAACGAACCTTCGAATAGCCGATCCTTCAATAAACGAACCTTCAGATAAATGCTAGACCCCGACTTTCACAATCGCAATCATGCAAGTCACATGAGATTAGTATACTATACAAATGTCGCCAAACTTCCGCCCTATTGTCCTTAGGCTCATATAAGGAAAACGATTCAAGTGATCATTTACTCACGGCCAGGATCACTCTTTTGTGCTCGCATAAGAAGCCTTTTGTAAGGCGGCAATCGAAGTCTATCCTTTAGCCTTTCTTTCTTCTTCTTCTTCATGGTCCAGGTCTTCATGGTCCAGGTCTTAGGATACTCTCTACACAGGCTCTAAAGAACTTCACTTGGTTGAATTGGAGATACCCAGATTGCCATAAGTGGTGTAGTTTTATTACAGGCAATCCAAGCTTGTCCTTTGCGTGACAGGAATCTTTCTTGTTGTCTATTTTATTTATCTTTCCCTAGAGATGCCAGCGCACGAGGTGTTGAAAAAAACCATGTGCGCTTGGCCGGATTCGAACCGGGGACTTCGTGGTACATGCACGACCTCTTACCAACTAAGCGATCAAACAGGGTTCGTAGAAGATCGATGAGTATATCTATAGGTGTTAGGTTCGAAAGTGTCCTTCGCTTTCCTAGCGGATACAACAGGACATAATTTACATATACGATTTTATAATTGTTTTTGAAATTTTAACTACTTAGTTCTCCAGGAGACAAGTATGTATATTTTATTATTATCTTTCCCTAAGATGGCAAGCGCACGAGGGTGTTGAAAAAACACATGTGCTTGGCCAGATTCGAACCAAACCAGTCGACCTTTGTCTTACATGCAGCGACGCCTCTTACCACCGAAGCTATAAGCCGAGGGGTTATTAGTAGAGTGATAGATATCATCTTACTTGTTAGGTTTCGAAAGGTGTCCTTCCGCTTTCCTAGCGGATAGCTCAGAACAGTATATAGGCTGTTCTTGTTGTCGGTAACATAGGACCCTAGGTCTTGAATGTCTCTGACCTTTTGAGTGGGGTACCACCATCTGTAGTGCAGATAGTTTATGATTATCTTCCTCATTGGATGGTCCTAATTCCGTCCGTCTTCTTGGCACCTAGATGTAGGCCGACTTTTGTCTGCAGTATTCTCAAGTGATGTCAGTAGATCTTGTGGCCCACATACAGAATCGGCTGTTAGAGCTAATCATCTGTGTAGTCAAGGTCTGTTAGATGCTGACTTTGGTGACGTCTAGAACGCTTTGGATTGATGGCGAGTCCTTTGTCGTGCATGATGTCAAATGTTACAAGAGGTTGTAATCAAACATGATTACAAAAAGATAGGGGGCAAGAGTATCATCTTGGAGGATTCCAGTAGTTTTTGATTTTTAGTTTTGTGTGAGATGTGATTTTCCATGAAAATTTTGATCAATTATGTTACACATAGAAATTTTGCATGCCACAGGGTGAAGGGCGGTGCTGTCAATTATTATTTTTGTTGGTGGTGTGTCGTGCTTTTTCCTTTGTGAATTGAATTAGTTAGTGTTTGATACATTAAGCGAAGTTTGATGGCTTTAACCAGTTGGACATTTAATTAACTCGTTGTTTAAAAATATTTGTGAGTTTTGTTGAGGTTTTTGTGTGATAGAAAGATGTTGGTGTCTCGGAATATATACAAAGGAGAAATTTCGGAGAGGAAGGAATGTAATCGACATAGAGGAGAAAAAAACAGGGGACCCATATAGAACCTTGAGGACACCGCAGGAACCGATAAAGATTGGATAGTGTTGAACCAATAAAGTGAATTGAAGTCTGTTGGATAAATAACTGGAAAAGATAAGAATGCCCACTAATACCATGTATTACATGGAGTATGGTAAGTTAGTATATCACGGGTTGATGGTGTCGAAAGTTTGTGATAATCGAGGAAGATACCAATGGTATGAATAATTGAGAGCAAGGAAGCAAAGGTGTTATTATAGGTGTTGCTTGCGAAGCCATATTGGGTATCTGTAGATGGAAACAGGTGAGGAAATTATCCAGCCGTTAAAGATAAGGCGTTCAAAGAGTTGGAAAAAAAGCACAGATAAGAGATTAGGAGGTAGTTGGAGAAAATATGGGGATCGACCTTTTTGAAGACAGGATGACCTTCCAATATTGAAATCATAATAAACAAGTTTACAAGGAAAGGTTTTGCACATGTAGTAAGGTTTTGGGAGATAATGGAGCGCTATAATATGATCTGCAATAAAATTATCAATAAAAATAATAATAAATACAACAAAGTCTCTGTTATGCACATACGTCAACATTGCCAAATTTTTCTAATTAGATAATAATTAAGCAGTGGCGGATTTAAGGAAACGGCCCTGTCAGCAGCTTAAGGTGGGGCCCCTTTAGCGTCAAGAAGCAACACAATATCGCACTTTAGTTCGACTAGGTGTGTCCTAGGGGGGCCACTGAGAGCAATTATTTTGGGGGCTTGTCCAGCAGCTGCTGACACTGCTGACTCTTAATCCGCCACTGTAATTAAGTACTTCAACTCAATCTCAATCACAAAACCTCAAAAACCTTAAAAAGATGTGCTCATTCATAGGTCTAAAAAAAGCATTTTTTTTAGATTTTAAAAAGTATCTTCCAAGGGCGGCCATATTGGGATTTGATCAATATGGCGGCTATAAAAGATGAAGTTGTCATTATCTTTAAAATAACAATTAGAGTCGCATCTCCAACCCAGATAACCACTTAACCATGTCTTTATTTATGATTCTATCCTTTTTTAGATTTAAAATTGGAAATTCTGCTGGCGACATCTTGTATTTGATCAATATGGCGGCTTTAAAGGGATGATTTGGACATTTAATCATTAACACAACATTGGAATCTGAATCTCCAGCCCCCGAAACATTCAAGATGGATTCATTTAATTAATATAGCCTTTTGGCGGCCATAAGTGGATTATGGCGGCTCCAATTTCGCCCTTCAGAAATCAAAGAAGTATGGTATAGGCAACATCTGGACCAAATTTGGTGCTTTTGGAAAAAACTGAACTAAAAATCCCCTATTAGCTCTAAACTCATAGTAGTCCTGCGAAAGGACGTGCCCTGAGCCAACCACCAATTAACCAGGAAATGACTGAATTATCAGTAAATCGACCGAACCAAATATTGTAATAAGCTGGTTCTTTTTTAAATTGATCAAAAGGCGTTACCTAAAAATGTATGAGACCAGATTTTTCAAAAACCTGTAAAAAGCTAAAAATCAAGTATCTTACACATCAGTTGACCTCAGAGTCTCAAAATCAAAAAGTGTGTTTTTTGGTGCCATCTTCCCTTTTAAGATTTATAAACCATGAGTTTAATTAATTGGGAAGTATGGACAGAAAAGATTAACAAAAATCCTTTTCATTCAGCATTTTAGTACATGGGGAAATGTAATTGATATTTTTGGTTTAGTTTATTAATTCATATACAATTTTGACACCAATATGTGTCCAATAGAGAATTTCATGGAGAATCTGAAAATCATGGGTGTCATTTTTTAGAATGTGTTCGTGGGTGTTTTATAAGGTTTGTTTTAAAGTTTGTTTTAAAATTTATACCAATCTGTTCGGTTGCTCATAAGGTTTCTAAAAAAGTATAATTTGCCATATCTGTGACCTATTGTTTTTAGTACAATAGGCTTAATTGTTTTAGTACAATAGGCTTAAGACGGTTCAAGGTCATATTTTACAGAATGGTCTGACTTTGTTGAAACTGGTTTTAAATCGTTCATTGGGTCATACTAAATATGAAAATGTATATAGATTCTGTGTTTCACCTTTCGAAGTGAGACTTTTACAGATATGGCTGGTGATCTTCCATAGACCCTCTGGAACCCGACCATATTTGCCATATTTGCCATACTCAAATATCTTCAAAACGTCATAGACAGTGCGACCTGTATATTTTCGGCTTCTGTACAGTGAGACGAACAATTTGGCACCATTTTAAAACAAACTGATGAATCTGATTTTTACCCCCATGTGACCTTGAACCTGTTTTGCCTTATAACTCTTGACCTATAACCATCAGATATGACAAACATGATGGTATGAGTTAAAACACATTTTGACCCCTGTATAAGCCTTGCCCTCCAGAATACGTCCAAGAACACACTTTAAAAATGGCACCCATGATTTGATTTAGAAAAACCTTGGTTGCAAGATTGTACATGTATTTTTCACAAAAATACAGTTCCACGTGTACTATTTGTGACTTTTTTTATAGATTATAAAAAAAATTATATAGTCATATATTATGACAAATATTTTTTCATAGTTAAAAATCTTCAAGTCAGACTATTTTTGCATTGAAATTTGAGACTGTATTTGATTGTTAAAACGGGTTTTGATGATTGTAAATATCGAACGATGTATAATCTTACATGTAACTGCTCCGAAACCAGGCACTAAGGCAATGCTTAATCCAATAACCCAAGTGTGTGTGGTGAACTCTTGACGAAGAACTGGAAGCAGCACACCAAGAGCTTTAACGACTCCTGTTTCCAAACACATTGCTAGAAAAGCTCCGAGAGAAACCATCCAGGCCCAGCCTCTATCTTTATGAACACCCATCACTTCAAAACGAGATGCCTATCCCAGCACAGTGACGAGTAAGTGGTTGGTCATATAATCGTATAAACTCGTATTGCACGCATATGTATGAATTACTCAATATATATAATTCGAATCCTTGCACACCGTGGAGTGACTCTGAATTAATTATTCACGGATATTCCATTGGTTCCTGTCTATCTGTTCTAAATTGCTATCGCTGAGAACGTTGCAAAGCAGACACAGATGCTGGTCCACTTTTTTCGGGCGAGATGTACATATGTAAGCATAGAACCTCATTAACTGATCATTGATTCGTAGTCTATTTCTTCTATTTTGCATCATTGTAAGTTTGGTAAGAACTGGCATACTTTATGACAGTGGTTTGTCTTCTGTGCCAGGTTTGCATGTACATAATCATTACGTATTTCGTTTGTGTGGTGTCCACCGTCGTGGGTTCTGCATACTTTTGAATCAGCATAAATGCTAGTTCTGAGAAAACGGCGTTTGAAAGTTTGAGTGAATGTGTGTAATGATATAAAATGAAAGGAAATTGCGTTTTTAAGTCGTGTATGTTAAAGAAGTGAATGGTTCCTAACTGACGAGAGTATTGGAATACCAAGAAACAGCTGTTTTATTATTCAAAATGGCCACTGAATGTGATTTGACAGGTAGTCAAAACCCAAATGTTTGATTCGCTGTGTTCGAAGGAGCCGAATACGTATTCGACTTCACTGCACGAGACCCCGTGAGGTTTATATGCTGGTATGGTGGAAGATTCTATGCTACGGGGTTTTAAACTATTTAAAAAAAAATGATGATGCCGACAATGCCACTATGATAAAAAAGAACGAATTTGGGCAATAACGATTAAAATATGAAACATCGAGGAGGAGAGGACGACGACGAGAATGTATTTTTCGTGACTGTGTTTCTATAACACTGTCTCTATTTCTACGATTTATGTAACACTTTTGTGGTTCTTTAACATATGTGCATCTATAATTTAGTGGTTTATAACACTGTCTCTGTGACTGGGTTCTTCTGTAACTTGTGCCCGCCCCTTTTACCTTTTGTTCAGTGTCCTTATGGATATGTATGTGCATTGCAACATTCAACAAACAGGTGCAAATTTATATACACACCACAATCCATAAGCAGGTTAAAAAACAGAAGCTTTCACTGTTGCATTGTCGTTCGTTGTAAATATTGCGGCCACGATGACCACGATGACCATCGCATAATGAAAATTACAACCTCTTTACAATTAGGCTCCTAAAATAAAAATCCCTTTAATGAGTCGACAATTTCTTTTTTATTAGTCGACATATGGTTTTAATAACTCTATTTTGCAGGAAAAAACACAACTCAATTTCATGTGTAAATAATTATGTTAAGGACTTGGGACACAACCATTGTACAGCCTGCTGTGTAACATTAATAAATATAAAAAAAAAACGGAAGATTTTTATAAAATACCTTAAAAATGAAATATTTTCTTAACTTGGTTTTTGGGTTTTGGAGGACATAAAAGTGGTCAATATTTATGACAGCCATATTTTTTTTCATATATAAGTGTCCTATCCTTTAAGTAAGGTACACGCTTAAAATATATATCGAAATTGAAACTAATTATAGTTATTGACTAGTACAATCTAACATTCACAATTTTTAATGTACACTAACGCTTATACACACTTCCCAAGAAAATATATTTTTTTTTTTCCTGAAAGGGACTTTTTTTAATGATGTCATTATATTATCTAGTTGCAGAATATCAATAACCCTAATAAAGAAAACTCAATTTGGACAATATGCTTACACCCCACACCGGGAATTCAGTCTTAATAAAGCAATAAATGCTTACGATGTTGGTATAGCTTTGATGCTCCGTTTTCTATTGTTTCCAACAAAGACACTAATACCCAGTAATGGCGTCACAATTACGTTAAAGTTTTGCAGTGCAAAACTTTTAATTTCCACAGACACACAGTGTATATATCACATGCAAAAATAAAATGTTGCAACCAAAAAGGAAAGAATATCGGACTTTCACATCCTAATCGTGTTTTGGCCCCAAGTGATGGAGATGGAACTAGTTTCATATAAACATTTTAGAGCCATTCTGTGTAATAATATTTAAACAAATGATCGAAGAATAAGGTAATGTAGTAATCTTTGTCCACAGAGCTAGAAATAGGCATTTGCACTCACACCCGGATTGCAGCTGAGCATCTGTCACATGCATGACCACAAGGTCAATTTATTGCTATCAAACAAATCAATTTGCATACCTGCAGAAATGAACCTGAATTGTTACCCTGGTCTGACAAATGTAGCCTACACACCTTTATAAGGTTACCATACTATCATGATCCATACCTCATTGGAAGGCCTAGGAGACTTTCCGGGACTAGCACCAAACTCATGGTATCAATTGCCATCGACCTTACAATTGGCCAGGCCAGTTTTTCCTAACCTCCAACTTTGTCTACATTCCTATGGCTTGACATAAATATAAACATCAAAATATTACAAAATTTCAGGCATTTTTCCGCCAAAGAAATTTTGGCACAAAATTTTACACAACCCTCCCCCCCTCTCTTCAAAGCTTTTAATATAGAAACCGAACACAAGCCGCGAAGGAAGCTGAAAATCCAACAGGAGTTTTGAAGAAAACGAGGCCCTTAATAACAGCACCCGACTAACGACATGCCACTCATTCAATCCCGAACCAATCAACACAAGACGACAAACCAAAAAAAATTAAGGTCGCGAACTGGGTTGTTCTCTTAAAGAAATATGAAAAATACATGGGAGTTCTATGTAAACCCCATTAATGTGGCGTTTATCCAATCTTGAAACTTACGAGCATTAACATTAAGATCAATTGTACACGACGTCCCGCCCCTGGATCTAACACCGTTCATAATAATCCTAAGTAAAATAAGCGACCAGAAAAATCATATGTCTGGGAACAGCTTCACAAGGCCTTTTGTTCTGCCTGAATATGTAAATCACCCTTTCCCGTACATCACAGCCACTGTATCCTACAAGTAAAGTCTAACCAAAACATTCTTGCAAACTGACTTGTAAGATAATTAAATCAAGTAAAGACCAGAAATAAATCCTAACTCTAAAGCTTGCTGCGAAATAGCAGCCCTTTACTAATTTTTTACGCGAAGCGCATGTAAAAAATTGCTAAGGCTCACACTTACCTGCATTTCTGAAATGGCAGAAGCAGAGTCATGCTGACATGGAATTGACAAATAAAATAAAGAAATAAATTATAGGTTTAGACCTAATATAGCAGAAAAGCATTAGATTTCCAACGGCCCATATTTTTTTTTGCCTCATCACCAATCCTCTTATTGCAAGTTTAAGTCGAAGCACCACGCGAAGCGCAAATAATAAGAGAAAACTCCTGAGGTGGCAAACCCCGCGCAGAACTCACTTTTAAAATTCTGACTTTTAAATTTTGTCACACATCTGACACCAAATGATAAACATAGCCGAGCAAGATCATGTGGGCCTATTTCCCTATATTGTTCAATGGCCTATCAGAACACATCCTGTATCAAACACCTTTCCATCTATTGTATGAGGGTGCTGCCTAACTAAGCAGTTTTGAACGAATAGGGCGTGACACATAAAATCCGATTGGCAAAATAAATCCCAGAACAGCAATAATTTGAGGTATTGCCCACCGCGTTGCCACAAATGCTGATTTGCAAATTGATGGTAAATTTGCACGAGCCATTTAATGAATTCCAAAGTGACGAAAGTTTAGTTATTATTATATGGATACTCCTGGTATCCGACCTGAGAATTATCCGATTTTCCCCACCCAAATGCCACCCTGGAAAAAACTCAAACCATGCAATAAACAACGCTCTGCTCAAGATTTGATTTTTTTTTTCAATTGCCTTGGAACCACTCCTCCATATCCCCCCAAAACCAACGCGTTTGCATGCATCAGAGAACAAATTCAATAACTTCTTTCCCAAATATAGGAATTCCTAAAGAAAGCAAAATCAGCCAGCATTTGCCATTTGCAGGTCAGCGTGCATCTTAGACAATGGCATTTTGAACCATGCCTGTTTATCGCCACATTTAATCAAGCAACCCACCGAAGGAAAGCCCTGCCTATCGAGATTGCACGCCAAGAATGATAGGAATCCTAGCAAAATTGCAATTCCTCGAAGAAACGCTTCATTGCATTTTGCGCATTACCACTAATCTTTTAATCCCCCCCCTACATATTCTTGTGGCACTGAAACAGTTTGAAACACGGAATTGATTAGGAGACCTAAGTAAGCGATAAATGAGGTTGGACATACTCATTCATCCGGTGCTAATGGAACACCCAAACTCTAAAGATATCCTGAAAAAACAAGGCCTGGCATGAATGTGATTTCCCAGCATCCATTGCCGCGATGAAAATTAAGCCATACATGTAATGGCTGACCATGCAAGAGGGCGATCTTCGAATTGAGGCCCAATCCAAAAAAGAAGAAAATCTCACAAAGTGGCCCCGAGAACATGATGCCCCCATTGAAAGCGCTTTATCTATATAGTACTGGCGATTTATTTTGATTCCTAATAACTCAAGATCATCCGGGTGTACTGGCAATAACCTGAATGCTGATTGCCGTATTATAGCCACTATATCCTCTAGCTCCTATCACGTGTGATATGGCCACATCAAAAATACTATATTGGACAGTACGCATATCCCCGTCAATCCCAACATTTTACCGGTGAGGCTTGTGAAAAAGACAGATGCCGAATAAAACATAAACTTGCCAGGCACCGATCACGGAACTAAACCTGATTGTGAACTATAAGCCACGGTAACGGCCTTGATGTAAATGGACCCGCAATTGTTCTCAATTTGATATGTTATACAAACTTTCCAAAGCCATGATATGCAAATCTGTAATCAATTTAAGTTGTTTCAAATCACCTGCACACGATCCCCTTATTTGCCAGCCTAAATCCGAATAAAAAAACCCAACCAATACAATTTTGCAGTCAAGCCTGGGTAGTATTTAATTGTGACTGCTAAAAATTGCAACATTTAGGGGGAAATATATGGATGCAACAGAGAGGGGCGTGGACTAATATTGGTTAGGGAACTTGCCTTTGGATGCAAGGGTCCCGGTGTAGAAGTAATTATAGTCCGACGTACTCATAGTCCGGCAAACAATACGGCAAACGATTCAGTTGACTCAACACGCAACATTAGTTTCACGTTTTATTCCGGTATCGTCTATGGAGCCCCGAACTGTGGCTCCCGCCGGACTATATCTGCTTTTACACCGGGTTCAAATCTCAGAGGGGCTAGTAAAAACTGGATTTATTTGCATAAGTGATAATGGTTAAACTCAGAATTACCACTCCCTTGAAATGAAATTTCGACAAAATACACAGGATGCATTTAGCGGACTAAATACCCAAATTAGTTGTAAAAAGTGTGTCGCCATTGATATTATTGTTTTATTCACAGTTCAACGTAACAAACGTGACTCTCAAACAGCTGTGGATAACATTGAACGACTGATGATAATTGATTAGGTGCAATATTCGAAAAACCTGACTTAGATTTTTGACCACAAACACCGCCGGAATTTAGTGTAACATTGGCAACTGGTTCATTACATGAAGTCCGAAAACCGAATTACCTTGCATTGATGGCATGACTTGCACTCGCTGAGGCATCGCTATAGGTATTGGTTGCCGAATATTGACCATAGGTTATTGTCCTTGCAACGTAAACTGTTGTAAATTGGCTAACGGAGGCTGTCCTTGCCCTTGAAGTTGAACCATCGGGTGTTGATCATGACGCAGTCCTTGCCCTTATACGCCTCACGGTAAGCTTATGGCTGCGATCGCCATTTTGACTGCTATTGACACCTACTTTCGCATTCCGCGGTGGGTTCAACGAACTTACAGATACGTTATTTAATATAGCCTTTTTGGCGGCCATATTGGATTAGGCGGCTCACGAGGGCGCCCTTCAGAAATCAAGACAGAAGTATGGTATAGGCAAAATCTGGACCAAATTGGTGCTTTTGGAAAAACTGAACTAAAAAATCCCTATTAGCTCTAAATAATAGTAGTCCTGCGGAATGTACGTGCCCGTTTGAGCCAACCACCATTACAGGAAATGACAGGAATTTCAGTAAATAAACCGACCAAATAGTGTATGAGCTGGTTCTTGTTTTAATTGATCAGAAAGGCATTACCTAAAAATATATGGAACCAGATCTTTAAACCCTGGTAAAAGCTAAAAATCAAGGATCTACAATTCAGTTTTGACCTTATTGTTCTCAAAAATAAAAAGTGTGGTTTTTGGTGCCAATCTCCCTGAAGAGTTATAAAACCAGGAGTTAATTTTTGGTTTAAGTATGCGACAGCAAAGATAACAAAAATACTGGTATTCAGCAGTTTAGTACATGGGGAAATTGGTACATGGATATTTTGGTTTAGTTTTATTCATATACATTTTGACACCAAGGTGTGTCCCAATAGAGATTCCATTGGAGAATCTGGAAAATCATGGGTGTCATTTTTTAAATGTGTCGTGGGTGTTTTTACCAGGTTTTGTTTAAAGTTTGTTTTTAAAAATTTATACCATCTGTTCGGTTTGCTATAAGGTTTCTAAAAAAAAGTTTTAATTCTGCCATCTGGACCTATTGTTTTTAGTACAATAGGCTTAATTGTTTTAGTACAATAGGTTAAAGACGGGTTTCAAGGTCTATTTTACAGAATGGTATGACTGTGTTGAACCTGGTTTTTAAAACGTTCATTGGGTCATACTAATATGAAAATGTATATAGATTCTGTGTTCCACCTTTCGAAGTGAGACTTTACAGATATGGATGGTGATGATCTTCCATAGACACTGTGGAACCGACCATATTGCCATATTTGCCATACGCAAATATTTCCCAAAACGTCATAGACAGTGCAGGACCTGTATATTCCCGCTTTTTTTTTCTTCTGTACAGTGAGACGAACATTTTGCACCATTTTAAAACAAAACTGATTAATTGATTTTACCCCCATGTCAAGACTTGAAACTGTTTTGCTGATAACTCTTGACATTATAACCATCAGATATGACAAACATGATGGTATGATTTAAAACACAATTTGGACCCCTGTATACGCCTGCCTCCAAGCATTTACGTCCAAGGAACACACTTTAAAAATGACACCATGATTTGATTTTTTAGAAAAACTTGGTTGCAAGATTGTACATGTATTTTTCACAAAAATAACAGTTCACGGTACTATTGTGACTTTTTTTATGATTTATAAAAAAATTATATAGTCATATATTATGACAAAATATTTGTTCTAGCTAAAAATCTTCAAAGTCCAGACTATTTTTGCATTGTGAAATTTGAGACTGTATTTGATTGTTATAAACGGTTTTGATGATTGTAAATATCGAACGATGTATAATCTTCCAGGTAACTGCTCCGAAACCAGGCACTAGGCAATGCTTATCCAATAACCCAAGTGTGTGTGTGTGAAACTCTTGACGAAGAAAAGGGAGCAGCACACCAAGAGGCTTAACACTCCTGTTTCCAAACACATTGCTAGAAAAAGCTAAGAGAGGAGAAGAAACCATCCAGGCCCAGCCTCTATCTTTATGAACACCCATCACTTGAAAATGAGATGCCTACTCCCAGCACAGGACGATAAGTGGGTGGTCATATAATGATTAAAATCGTATTGGCAACGCATATGTATGAATTTACTCAATATACGAGAATTCGAATCCTTGCACACCGTGGAGTGACTCCGGAATTAATTATTCACGGATATTCCATGGTTCCTGTCTATCTGTTCTAAATTGCTATCGCTGAGTGAGAACGTTGCAAAACAGATACAGATGATGGTCCACTTTTTCGGGCGAGATGCACATATGTAAGCATAGAAACCTCAGTAAACTGCTCATGATTCGAGTCTATTTCTTCTATTTGCCCATCATTGTTAAGTTGGTAAGAACTGGCATACTTATGAAAGTGGTTTTTCTGTGCCGGGTTGGATTTACATAATCATTACCGGATTTCGTTTGTGTGTGTCCACCGTCGTTGGTTATGCATACTTTTGAATCAGGCACAAAATGCTAGTTCTGGAGGAAAACGCGTGTGAAAGTTGAGTGAATGTGGTTTGTAAATTGTAATGATATAAAAATGAAGGGAAATTGCCGCTTTTTAAGTCGTTTATGTTTTAAAGAAGGAATGGTTCCTAACTGACGCGAGTATTGGAATACCAAGAAAACAGCTGTTTGATATTAAAATGGGCCAGGAAGTGATTTGAAGGTAGTCCCAAAAACCCAATGTTTGATTCGCTGTGTTCGAAGGAGCCGAATACGTATTCGACTGCACAGGACCCGTTGGATTTATACGGCTGGATGGTGAGATGGACTTATAGCTACGGGGTTGTAACTATTTTAAAATGATGAGCCGACATGCCCACGATGATAAAAAGAACGAATGTGGCAAAAACGATGAAAATATGAAACATCGGACGAGGAGGAGGAGGAGGAGGACGACGACGACGATTGAATGATTTTCGGACTGGGTTTATATAACACGTTCTCTATGTCTAGTTATGTAAAACTTTTGTGGTTCTTTAACATATGTGCATCTATAATTTAGTGGTTATAACCATCCTGTATCTTGACTGGGTTCTTTCTGTAACACTGTGCCCTTTTGACCTTTTGTTCCAGGTCCTTATGGATAGTATGTGCATTGCAAACATTCACAAACAGTGCAAATTATATACAAACAAGATCCTTAAGCAGGTTACAACAGGAAGCTTTCATGTGCATTGTCGTTGTCGTGTAAAATAACCTGACCACGATGACCACGATGACCATCGAATTATTAAGAAAATTACAAACCTCAAAAATAGTTTTTTTCGATTTTTTAAAATAAAATCCCTTTAATGAGTCGACAAATATATCTTTTTTAATAGTCGACAATATGGTTTTAACTCATATTTTTGCAGGAAAAAAAAAAACTCAACTAAATTTCATGTGTTAAATAATTATGTTCAAGGCGTTGGGACACAAACATTGTACAGCCTGCTGTGTAACATTAATAAATATTATGAATTTTGCAACACACAATAAATTATTGGCTCGAAAGTCCAAATATTAAAGACACTATCAGTTGATTTGCTAAATCAGCCAAATCGAAAAAATCATCAAAAATCAGATTTTTGTGCAGTATGAACACGTACAGGTATCATAACATACCTGCAAATGATAAGACCGAAGCAGCCTACTAAGGAAGAATCAGAGATTTTAGTCATTACTGTACAGACACGGACACTTACTACAAAACGTAAATGAATGGAAAATTCATTCTTGTGAACGTAGCCGTTTTCTTCCTTTTCGGTCATATTTAAGATGAAAAAGGTAACTAATGCGGATTCCACAGACTTATCCTTCACTTTGAAGGTATTCTGCAAATTGCAAAGTTTTTTCTTTTTTGCAAATCAACTGATAGTGTCTTTAAGCTCAGATAACTTCAATGTAACTGGAAGTTCTTAACGTGGTTTTGGAGGACATAAAAGTGGGCAATAATTTTTATGACAGCCATATTTTTTCGAAAAAATTCTCATTACATAATATACTTAATCCTTATAATACTGTACCGCTTAAATATATATCGAAATTGATGAAAACTATTATAGTTATTGACTAGTAAAATCTAACATGTACACAATTTTTTTAGAGGGACCTATACCCTTATACAAACTTCCCAAAGACAAAATATTTTTTTTCCTGAAAGGGACTTTTTTAATGGATTATATTAGTATTCATCTAGTTTGCAGAATATCAAGTTAACCCTATAAAGAAACTAAAATTTGACCAATAGCCTACCACCCCGGGAATTCATTATTAAAAGCAAGAAATGCTTACGATGTTGGTTAGCTTTAATTCTCCGTTTTCTATTGTTTTCCAAAACATTAAGTACAGTAATACCCAGTATGGCGTCACAAGTACGTCAAAGTTTGAAAGTTGTCAAAACTGGTAATTCACAGACAAACAGTGTATATTATAACATGCAAAAATAAAATGTTTGCCACCAAAAGGAAAGAATATCGACCCTTTCATGGTGTTTGAGTCACAAGTGATGGAGATTGATAGTTTTAATAAAAATAATTTTAGAGCCATTATGTGTATTAAATTTAAACAAAATGATCTAGAAATAAAGGGTGGTAAATGTAGTTCATTCTTCATCAAGTAGAAATAGGATTTTCACACCCGGAGTGCAACTGAGCAATATGTCACATGCAGGAACCACAAGGTCAATTTATTGCTATCAAAAACAAAATCATTTGCATGACAATGCAGACTGAAACCTTATTGTACCACATTTTTCCGCCTTTCCCCATCAACAATTCCAAAATACTTCGTCATTACGTACCATGAATAATAAATCTAGGCCTGCCAAAACGAGACCCGAAAAAGGGAACTTATACCGATCGGCACATAAAATACACAACAATGAACATTAACAAGGCAAATTCGCTACCGAAGCGGATCTTATACGATCTGCTGGCACACTCACTTAAACATAAATGAAACTACAAAAAACTACATTTGTCCGCCAATCAAGACCCAAAGCGGATCTATAAAAAATCGATCCTGCGGGCACACTACGTACATAAAGTACTACAACATTTACAGCCGAATCGAGACCCGAAGCGGGTCTTATATCGATCTGCTGACACTCAATACCAATATAATACTTCAAATTTACAAGCCACATCACGAACCCAAAGCGGATCTATACCGATCTGGTGTTATTACACTGAAGTACCCATTGATTACCAACTGAACCTGCCAAATCGAGAACCCAAGGCAGGGCTAGTACCGACCTGCCAAATACTAATGTATTCAAAATATCCGCCAAATGAAACCAAAGCGGAAACTCTGTACCGACCTGCAAATATTATACCCACCCATATAATATATACAATGTAACATGCCAATGAGTCCAAACCGGATCTTTACCTCTCAGCAATTAACCTATATCTGCATATGCACAGTAAGCTATTTATGTACCATGGAAGCTGCCAATCGGACCAAAAGCGGTCTCATACCGAACTGCCAATTACTATGTATCTGAATAGTTGTATGTTAAAATGTATTGGGAATGTTTAAAACCAAATTAAGAGTACAAAGAAAGCCCCCAATAGATGAAGGGATTTTCAGGAAAAACTTGACACACGTCCGCATGTGATGAAGACAGATGCAATTGTGAACTCTACCAACTGAACAGAAACGCTTGCCAAGATAACAATGCGTATTAGCAACCCACCACAATACCCGAGCGAACCGATTTGGCGCTTTGAAGCACTATTGAAATACAATATCGAACGGCAGAATTAAATTACCGCAATTGCAAGACTGGCGCAACATTTTAGCCTGTTGACAAACCCGTTTCTTACGATGCTCTCGAAAACGTATTGTCCCACAGAGATAAGAAATAGGCATTTTCACCCCAGGATTGCAACTGAGGCATCGGTCACATGCAGGGACCACAAGGTCAATTTTATTTTTTGCTACAAAAAATCCATTGCATACATGCAGATATGAACCTGAATTGTTAAACTGGTCTGACAAATATTAGCCTACGCCTTTTTGTGTAAGTTACCATATTTATCTGTATCCAGACCTCACTGGAAGGCTAGGAAGAATTTCCTGGGAGAGCACCAACCGCAGTATAAATTGCCATCGACCGTTCAATTGGCCAGGCCAGTTCTTCCTAACCTCCAAACTTTGTCTACGTAAATTCAATGGCTTGACAGATAAATAATAAACATCAAAAATATACAAAACTTTCAAGACATTTTGCCGCCCAAAGAAATTTTTGGCACAAAAAATTTACACAAACCCCCCCCCCCTTTATCTTCAAGCTTTAATAATAGAACCCAACACAAGCCGCGCGTAAGGAAGCTGAAATTCCAAGGGAGTTGAAAGAGAAAAACGAGGGCCTTAAACAAAAAAGCACCCCGACTAAACGACATGCCACAAAATCAGTGGGCAAAAAAACAGCATCAACCAAGCGACAAAACAATGGGGGTTGAAAAATATGGGGAGAGGTTCTGAGTAGTGTGCGTTACCCATCTTGAAAACTACGAGGCATTAACATTGAGGATCATTTGTACACGACTTCCCCGCCCCTGGTCTAACACCTTTCATAAAATCCTAAGTAAAATATCGGACAGAAAATAGTAGGTCAGGGGAAGCAGTTCACAGCCTTTTTGTTCTGCCTGATGATACGTACATCACCTTTCCCGTTTTACATCAATCCACGTATCCTACACGTAAAGTCTAACAAAAAAACATACTTGCAAACGACTTGTAAGATAATTAAATCATCAAGTAAAGACAGAAATAAAACCTGAACTCTATAAGCTGCTGCAGAAATAGTGTCAGACCTTTGCCTAATTTTCACACGAAGCGATTGTAAAAATGGCTAAAAGCTCACACTTAACCTGCCCATATCTGAAAAGAAAGCAGAGGTCATGCTGACATGGAATTGACAAATAAAAATAAAGAAAGTAAACTGTTAGGTTAGACCTAATATAGCAGAGCAAGCATTAGATTTCCAACGGCCCATATTTTTTGGGCCTCCACACCAAACCCTGTATTGAAGTTTAAGTCGAAGCACCACTCGAAGGCATAGAAGAGAAAAACTCCTGAGGTGGGCAAACCCAGCGCAGAACCTAATTTAAAATTCTTGACTTTAAATTTTGTCAAAACATCGACACCAAAGAAACAAAAAAATAGCCGAGCAAGATCATGATGGCCATTTTCCGATATTGTTCCCATGGCTATGCAGAACACATACAAGTATCAGCAACCAACACTCCCATCTAGTGTAGAGGTGGAATTGCCTAATAAGCATTTTGAAAAAACGATAGGGAAGTTGATAAATCCGATTGAAAAATGAAATAACAGAAACAGACAATAATTTGAGATTACCACACGGTTGAAACAATGCTGGTTTGCAAATTGATGGTGAGAATTTGCACGAGCCATTAATAATTGCAAAGAGTTACGAACAAGTTATTATTATTATAATGATACTCCTGGTACCCGACCTGAGTAGTTATTATACGTTTCCCCACAAAATGCCACCCAAGGGAAAAAACTCAAACCATTGAATCTAGAAACGATTTGCTCAATGATTGATTGTTTTTCAATTGCCTTGGAACCACTTCCTCCAGTATCCCCCCAAAACCAACGGTTTGCTGCATAAGAGAACACATCAATGACTTTTTCCCCACAATATAGGAATTCCTAAAAAATTAAAGCAAAAATTATAAGCCACATTTGCCATGTGCAGGTGAGCTTGCATCTTAGGACAATGGCAGTTGGAACCATGCCTGTATTAGCGCAACATGTTAAGCCAATCAAACACCGAAGGGAAGCCCTGCCTAGCGAGATTGCACTGCAAAAGAGGATGAGGAGGAACCAGTGAGCAATTGCCATTCTCGAGAGAAACGCTTCATTGCTTTTTGCGCATTACCAACGAATTTTTAATTCCCACAATTTTGTGGCACTGAAACAGTTTGAAAACACGAAATTGATTAGGAGACCTAAATAAGCGATAAATGAGGTAGGACATATTCAGTCAATCCGGTGCTAATGGAACAACCCAAACTCTAAAGTATATGAAAAAAACAAGACTGGCATGAATTGCGATTCCCAGCATCCACTGAAGCGATGAAAATGAAGCCATACATGTAATGGATGCCCATGCAAGAGGGACGACTCGAATTGAGGCCCAATCCAAAAAGAAAGAAGGAAGAAAAGATAAGAAAATTTCACAAAGTGGCCAGAGAAACATGTGACCCCCATGAAAACGCTTTATCTATATAGTACTGGGCGATTTATTTTGACCTAATAATCAAGATCAGCCGGGTTGTACTGGCAATACCTGAATGCTGATATTGCCGTATTATAGCCACTATATCCTCTAGCTCCTATCAAGTGGGATACAGGGGAGTAAAAAAGAGTTACACTCGTTTTGTTTGAATTTTTCTACAGCAGTTGAAAATTCTACCAAATATAGCCACTGTCACCTATAAGCTAGATTATTTCACTACCAGAGAAATTTTGGAATTTTGAGTTTTCAACTTTGCATTGCGAAGTAATGCTAACTTAAGATAGGTACCACCCTTTTTCCCACTCTGTCCCGGAATTGCTTTCTTTGCTTGCTTGATACAACCTTTTGTAAACTTAAAAATTCAAGAAAAATGTCAAGCTATTTCATTATTCTGAAAATTAAAACAAATTAAATGGAATCTTACACACAAATTTTTAACATTACTTCAGATAATGCTCAAAATTGTTCACATTCTTTGAAAAGTGAAACTGAGTGCAAATGTGTAGGCAATCCGGTGCAATACAGCCGGTTGACCAAAAACTTTTCCACCGACTCCTTCCTAATCTGATTGGGGGGGGGGCTTCTTTGGGGAAAGCAATATTTGACACATTACACACATTCAACGTCCATCTGCCTTTCCATTTACATCTCAATCCTTTCCACTCCGTCCCTTTCCCTCTCTTTCTTCTAACTCGTTTCTGCTTTGTCTTTTTTCCACTTCCTGCTTTACCGCGAGCTAAGCTAACTTCAGAACTCCCTTGTGTTCAGACCCATGGAGTTGGACAATGCGTCCCCTTACCCAGTGGCGTAACCGCGGGGGGGGCAGGGGGGGCAGTTCCCCCTGACGACTTTGCCGGGAAAAATTTTGGCAAAATCATGCTAAATCAGCCTTTTTAGCCCTCTGACCGGGAAAATTGGCCTTTTGACCCCCCTAAGAGGGAACTTTCCCAAGACCCGGAAATTTGCCCCCTCAGAGGGGGGCAGGCCCGTTACGCCAATGCCCTTAACCAACCTGCCCCTATTACGCTACTGGTCATTGCCTATTTGGTTAAGGAATTTTATCAACAACAGTTGGTAAGGATTATTTAATGATTACTTTAGAATAAAATACAAAGATTTAAGCATTTAGATGACAGTCTCAATGGGCTTTTGCTGCAGTGGGCGTGAAGAATTGTACAACCGTGATCTATATGGTTTTTGGCGGCTTTTCCTAATTTACCATATCTGCAATATGCGAAAAGGTAAACTTCAAATTTTTTTTACCATGACAGTGGATATAATGACTCATTGTTTTATGTATAAAAATCAAACATTTTCTAAAACCTGTCAAATATTTTTAATATTTTTTCTGAAATCGAGTGTAAATCTTTTGACTCGCCCTGTATGGCCCCAATCAAAATACCATATTGGACATTACCATAATCCCCGTCATCGCCAACATTTTAAACCGGTGGAGGCTTGAAAAAGACCAGATGCCGACTAAACCATAAACTTTGCCAGGCACCTATCAGTAACTAAACCTGATGTGAACTATAATCCTCGGTAACGGCCTTGATGTAAATGACCCGCAATTGTTCTCCATTTTATATGTTATACAAACTTTCTCAAAGCCATGATATGCAAATCTATCATCAATTTAAGTTTTGTTTCAATCACCTGCACACGATACCCTTATTTGCCAGCCTAAATCCCGAATAAAAAAACCCAACAATCATTTTGCATCAAGCCTGGGTAGATTTATTGTGACTGCTAAAACTGCAACATTTAGGGGAATGTAGAGATGCAACAGAGAGGGCGTTGACTAATATTGGTTTAGGAAACTTGCCTTGATGCAATGAGGGTCGCCGGTGTAAAGTAATTAGAGTCCGCCGTACTCATAGTCCGCAACATAACGGCAAACGATTCAGTTGACTCACACGCAACATTCGTTTATGCCCGTTTTTATATTCCCGGTATCGTCTATGGAGCCCCAACTGTGGCCTCCCGCCGACGAATGTCTGCTTTTACACCGGGTTCAAATCTCGAGGGGCTAGTAACCAACTGGATTTAAATTTGCATAGTTGATAATGGTTAAACTCAGAATTACCATCTCTCGTGTTCATTTGAATGGGCAGGGACGCATGAAACCACCACTTTGCCACTCAGTGTGTGTTTGTATTAGCTGCTGCCTCGAAGTTTTGACGTCTCGGGTGGACGCCTAACGGTCCAGAAATACCTTCAAACAAAAATATGATCCTTGTGGCAAAATTAATCTAAATTATATATAATAAACAGTTTTAATGATCTTACTTGATTTGTTCAAGAATTTGGTATGTCCCAAAACAAATTACTATACACATTAAGTTAAGATGACTCTGGTTTACTAGTTTTCTGTGTTGAAAGCGTTGCCGTTCAACGAATGATTGTCCCTCACCGCGAAGACTCTCCAAAATACAGCGCACAAGTTCATCAAAACGTCCTCAGTATTATATTCCCAGGGAATCTCTCAGTCCTGAAGGTAATCTTGTCAGCCGTTTCAAGACGACGGGGGCTTTCCCTCGACGACAAATGTTCCTCAATAATAAAATCCAGGTAGATACCACCATCGTCCTGTCGCTATGTCCTCATATAGAACTACAACTGTAATCCCTTTTTTGATTCCGAAACTGAAGCTCTTTGGCTTGAAAAGAAGACAGCAACAATTTAGGGCTATCACGCTCCGGCCGGCATCCAAAATATTAAATCCTGGCACTAGATGTAGATTAAACTCAAATCTACCATTATTGTAGAGAAAAACTAGAGCTAAATTATCTGTATACTCCAGAGTCTAGTTCAGCTCCTCTTATTTCAACTGCTGGCCTCAAGTCCTTCAGTCACAACTCCTATTTTATCTTCACACAGCTAGAATTCCCTTCTACATCAATCATGACATCATCACCAATTCATAATCATGACCTTGCACCATCAAATCAGATTCACCATCTAAATTACATCACTTCATATATATAACTGTTTGGGGGAATTCCCAGATCTTGCAATTTTTTGATCTTTTAAAAGCATAAACTAGCTGAGTCCGTTACTAATTTAACATTCTTTCTTCTTGGGTAATCCCCCACTTCCCCTAGTGGTGCAATCAAACAGGTGTCACTTAGCAAAAAAATAGGGGTATTCCCCTTTCCCGGTTATAGTAAACAAAATACTTTTCCTGGTGAGAAATCTTTTGTTTTCTCAATAAAAATTGAGAAATCATTATTTTTAAAAGTTTAATCATAAAATGAGGCCATATAACCTCCTCCCCCTTAAAAAGAAATTTGAATGAAAGAAAATTTTCCAAAATCTGGCTTTTATACTTTAAACCCATTTTGTGGTTAATTTTAACATACAGTTTACCAGTGCAAATTTCCAACAACATACAATTACAAACACTTTTTATTATATTTCTTGCCTTGAATGATCAATTTCTGAACAAAACTTAGGCAGCTCTGGACAAAGGCATCTGCCAAGACATTATCTGTTCCTTTGATATGTCTTATGTCCAATATAATTCTTTGTGAGTTTTAAACTCCCCACCCTGACACGTCTCCTGATTCTGTTTTTTCTCTTTTGGATGAAAGTCAAGGATTGTGAATCCGTGTACACTAGAACAGGGTGCACTGTTGTACTCAAGTCCACTAAATTTTGCAATGAAATGCAATGCAAGGCATTCTTTCTCCTCATGTTGAGTAGTTTTTTCTGATGTTTGTCACACCCTTTCTTAGAGTATAACATACAGGATGATCTACATCATTTTCATCTGGTTGCATGAGAACTCCACACAGCCACAATCACTGGCATCAACTGCCACCTTGAATTGTTTCTTTCTGAAAATCGGATCAACAAACTGGCCGCATTCTCAAATAATATTTTGATTTTCGCAAACGCTTTTTGGCATTGATCTGGCCAGACAAATTTTGCGTTTTTTCTTTCTTCAGAGGTATGGTCCCGCGGACAACGCATTTCTGAGAAATTTGGACAGTATTTTCTGTAATAACCCGACCCATACCTAAGAATCTCATGAGATCTCTTTTGCTTGTGGTGTGGGGAATTTCTCAATTTCTTCAACTTTTGCAGTGATTGGCCTAATTTGCCCGTGTCCTACAACATGCCCTAAGTATGTTCATTTGCATGGCAAAAAAATTCACTTTTCAACCAGATTCACATTCAACCTGCCCGAGATAATTTCTTCTCAACATTGATGAGCTGTCTCATGTTTTTCTTCCCATGTTTTTCACTGTACACAGGAGATCATCGACATAGCTTTCACAATTTCTATCTATGTCTGGCACTACGCGTTCACTACTCTCTTGAAATGTTGCGGCAGAATTTTTTGAACAAATGCCATTCCTTGTATTGGTATAAGGCCCTCGGGCGTACAAAAGGCCTGAAATTTCTTCTTTGCAGCGGTCCAGTGAGGGTTAACTTGCCAATACCCCCTTCAACAAATCAAATTTTTGCTAACAAATTTGGCATTTTCCGACTCTATCTATGCAATCATCAATCCGTGGGATTGGATATGAGTCGGTTTTGGAACAGAGGGTTGACCTTTCCGAAAATCTGTGACAAAACGGAATGACCCATCAGGTTTGGGAACCAGAATACATGGGAACTCCTTCACTATTGCTTGGCTCTATATCCATTGTCTAACATGTATTTTACCCACCTAATTTAGATATGTTTTCCATCTTGATTGGATTCACTCTATAAACGATGTTGTTTTAATAGGGTCGGAATCACCTACTCAATGTCATGGTTACGACAGGTGTCTCACAAGGTCTAAATCTGGCAAGTATGTCAGAATTTTGCAATTTGAACACCATACTCATTTCTGTGTTTACGGGCTGTCTTGTTCAGGTACAGACTCTGTGGTGGTCATCAATTTGTCCCCTCATCACCCTCTAGATGACTGACACATACAGGCTTTATGTCATCATCTCTTTCATTATACTCTATTGGCATATTTATGTGACATAATTGTCGACTTTTTACGTCTACTACTATTGTTTTGATCACATAGTCAAGGTCTCCCACTTTTGTTCGCAATCTCATATGGTCCAGAACACCCGGCTTGCAAAGGATGCCCCTTGTATTGGAAAAAGTGCCAAACTTTATTCCCGGGCTTGAATTTGTTAAAACTCTGTTCAATCTTGGCATCGTTGTCATACCATGTTTTCATTTTATGTGCCTACTCTGTTTTGAGATTTTTGTTTGGCAATTTCAGGGCTCTTTGGAGCTGGGTCTGAATGAGACACATGTCTAACAAATTCACATCAGGATTTTCACACAACCACTTTTTCTTCAGTAGTTTTCAATGGTCCCCCTAAATTTGTGACCACACACTCAACTCAAATGGAACTAAACCCCTAATGATCTTGTACCGCCTCCCTGGTAGCAAATACAGGAGATGAACTCCTCCCTCATCCCAATTCCTCTCAAATTCAAAAACAATAGGTTTTGATCATTGTTTTCATGTTTGGTGGTACCTTCTAGGGGCCCCCGCTGGGATTCTGGGTGGTAGGCTGAAGAACTGTACTGGGGAATTTCCCAACTGGGTCCATAACTTTGTTGGAACAAACCTGACAACTGAAATTTGATCCTTGATCAACTGTATTGATTTTGGAAGGCCTACTAGGTGAAAAACATTTGTTAGAGCTTTCACTATAACTCCTGTGCCCTCATATTTCTCAAGGGTATAGCCTCGGAATCTTGTGGAAGCGCACATGATGGTCAGTAAATTCTGATTTCCTGACTTGGTCTTTAGAAGTGGTCCTACGCAATCCTATTAACACCCTACTAAATAAATGCTCATCAAATGCCTGGTATTGTTTGCAAGGGTAGCGTAGGAATTTTCTGAGTGGGCTTGCCCACCATTTTGGCATGTGTGACAAGTCTTACCAAACTCAGACACCTCTTTTTCTGAGTGTAGCCACCAAAAATGACTTCCTAATCCCTGGTCATTGAGTTTTTCTCACACCTAGTGTCCTGCCATGGGACTATCATGGCTATGCCGGATCACTTCCCTATGTATACCTTTGGCACTACAATTTTGATGCACAACCTTCCATTCTTCATCTATAAGTGCATCAGGTGTCCGCGCCATTTTCTATTTTCTCCATTATTACCACCATTTTGTTTGTAAAACATAACAGGAATTTGCTCGGCTTCCTTGTGTGCGTTGTACACATACCCTCTCACGTAATTTCCTAAGTGCTGGGGTCTTGTGCTGCTCATTTACCAGCTTGTCATGCTTAAAGGGTCTCCTTTACAGTCCCTAACTCTATCCATGCTCCGCGGCTGGATTTTCAATTTCAATTGTTTATACCACTTTGTCACTTTGTTCGGCTCAGGGGCTTGGATTTGTCAACTAACAGGAATTTATCTCAACTCTCCCCTGAAGAGGGAAATGACCTCCCAATTCCTCTAATTTGGAAGAAAAGTATCCTCTAAATTTGGGACGAAGTCATCCTCAACACTCATCCTATATGTTTGGAAGATTTTGACCATCACCTGCTCACTGTTTTCCCTGTGAGGCTTTTCTGGTCATTGACCTAGTTACTGCACTTGCTGGGAAAATGTCTATTCCTCATCAAATTTATCCACTGTACAGGGCACCTGGGAAACTATGGGATGACTGTGATTACACTTCCCCCCCTGCCAAATATTCCCTAACAACATGGAAACCCCTTTTACTGGGAGTTCTTGTCCTACACCAATTGTTGCAGTTTCCGAAACCAGTCTGATTTCTTTTCAAATTCTTTTGTGAAGAGGACACTAATAACAATCCATAACCTATCCCCCTCCCCTGAATCAATGCGCTAGTTTCCTGTGTAACTTCTCAATTCAAAGGAATGCATCTTCAATATCATGGACTGCGCAGACGTGTCCCGCATGATTTTCTAATGGGTTTTGGAATCGAAAAACTATCACCTGAAGTGACACAATCCCTCCAAAACAAAGGCTAAAGTCATGCCCTTTATTTTTCTGTGTCAATCCCTTTTGTGTGGATGTTCTTTGTTTTTGAACAGCCGAATGAACTTTTGACCTCAAAGTTACTGCACAACCTATTGGTTTTTTCTCACTTTTTTGGCTCCTCCATTTTGGGTGGAAGCCATGTATCTTCCACCCTTGACTTGTATGTCCCTCTTTTTACAGTGACGGCATGTGAACTGTGATTTGGGTCCCATCCCTCTTTTGATTAGCACAACTCTTTACTCTTTACTCCCTTTTCATGGAACCTGACTGGGATTTCCCCTCCTGAGTGCTACCATGAGACCCTTTGTTAGAACCCGAATTTTGTTTTATTTGTTGTACACCTAGTAAATTGACTAAATTCTTGGCTAGGCCTTCTAGTTTGACTTAATTTGTGTGTCAATGCTTAATCGTCGGCCTTTACGCCTGCTTCACGCAAACTGTCAATTTTGGTTTCTTCATCCAGATTGTTTTTGATATCTGATGTAGACACTGTTTTGAACTCTTCAACTAACATCACCTCCCTAAGTTGACCAAAATTTTGCCCGAATTCTTTTTAGAGAAGCCAGCGATCAAAAATTTGTTCCTATTAACACGGGCAAATTCAACTTGGGTTCTTGTCATCCTTTTTCTGATCAAGGCCTGAATTTTTGTCTATATGCCTCTGGCACCAATTCATATGCTTGAGCACTGCCCTGCTTAACCTCGTCATAATCACTACATCTTCTAATGACATGGCCGAAATATATTTCTCGGGCTTTACCGATGAACACTGACTGTAGCCACAAGGTCCAAGATTCTTGGGCATTTCAAGCTATTGGCAATAGTGTAAGAAGTATTTGTCTACTTCTTGTTCGTTCCTGAAATTTTGGAACCAGGCGAATATTTTTCGCCGCAATCAAAACCAGAGGGCTTGTAATAGTCTGATGAGCTAGCCTGTTTGTTTATTTTGCTAACTCTAGTTGAGCTTAAAGCTCTTTTTGTTTTATCCTGCATTTCCATTTCCTTTTGCTTTCATTTCATTTTGTCCACTTTTCCTTTTCTAATTCTTGTCCCTTTCTCAATTTGCAATTCCATCCTCTTTTTGGTTGGATCTCTTTATGCATTTTGCATTTGCAATTTTGTCTTTCTCTAATGTCATTTGTCAATTTTTTCTTTTTTTGATATTATTAGTAATATACCCTCAAAGCTCTTTTGTAATTTACAGAATCACTTGTGCCCCTGTTCCAGAACCTCTTCTATCTTATCCAAATATGAATTATCCCAAACATCTTTCGGGACACATTTTTTTCAATCAAGTATTTTTAGATCACTTGCTTCTCATAGCAATGTTTTGGCCCTCAATTCCTAAATCTGGCTCGTTTCATTAACTCAGGCTTTCTCAGCTCATCAAACTTCTCCCAAGTTATTTGCCCTATGAACCTTCTGGATCCAAACTCCATTGTTTATTGTAAAACCCCCACCGCTCTACACCCACAATATACTCACTTGAACTCAAACTACATTTATTCATTTAATACACACATAATTTTTTGTATGCCAAAAAATGTGCACAATGTTTACATATTTATCACATTTTTAGGTGTAGTAAATTTTAACAATAGGCTCAAATTTATCTCAATTCAATTCCAAGGACGAGCCCCCAAGTCTGTTATGACGTCTCGTGGACGCTAAGGTCATAAATACCTTCAAACACAAAATAAAAAGTGAAGCTTGTGCACAAATGATCTAAATTATATATAATACACAGTTTTAAAAAAAATGATCTTTACTTGATTTGGTTCAAGAATTTGGTATGTCCAAAACAAAATACATAGACCAATTAGTTTTAAGATTAACTTATGGCTACTAGTCCTGTTTTGAAAACCTGTCTTTGTTTCCTTTCAACTCTTATCTTCCTCACATCTCCGCCTGCCACCCTTACTTCTCACCCCTTTCCTACCACCATCCTCGCGTTCTTTAGATTCCCAGGGAATCTTCCTCAGTCCTGAAGGTAAATCTTGTCATGACAGTTAAGACGATGGGGCTTTCCCTCGACGACATGTTCCACAATAATAAAATCCCAGGTAATATACTCACCATCAGTCCCCCTGTCGCTATATCTCAGATAGGACCACAAACTGGAATCCTTTTGATTCCGAAAACTGAAGGTCTTTGGCTTAAAATACGACGCAGACAATTAGCTATAAGCCCGCGTCATCCAAAAATATTAAATCCTGCACTAGATTAGAACTCAAATTACCAATTATTGTAAGAGAAAAACTAGCTATAATTATACTGTTCGTATAGCTCCAGAGCTCTAGTTCAGCTCCTTATTTCAACGGCTGGCCTCAGTCCTTCAGTCCCCACTCCTATTTATCTTCACACAGCTAGATTTCCCTTTCCTTAACAAATCGATTACCTCATCACCATGCATAAACTTACCTTTGCAAACCATCAAATCAGATTCCACCACTAAATTCCCATCACTTCTATTTATAACTTTGTGGGGAATTCCCAGATCTGCAATTTTTGATCTTTTAAACATAAACGAGCTGAGTCAGTTACTAGTTAGCATCTTGGGGAATCCCCCACTTCCCCTATTGTGCAAATCTAATAACAGTGCACTTAGCAAAACAACTAAGGTATTTCCCCTTTTCTCTTTTATAGTAAAAAAATACTTTCATCAAAAAAAAACAAACCGGAAATTAAAAAAAATAAAAATAATATTTTTAAAGTTTAATCATAAAAATGGAGGCCATAGCAGAAGTTACATTGTTCCAGTTATTAAAAATATTATTAGAACAACACTATATCTGACCTTTGGACAACTATACCTCCTGAACCACAATTATTGAATAATTGTTGTAATGTTGCATTAGAAATGTACCACGAATTTCATTGCGCGCAGTTTTCATGGATATTCCTCTTGCTACACACCTTAGCCTTTTTAAAGTAAATTTATTTATTATTATTCATATCGGACCAACGACTTGCTGCCATGTGGTGCCAAACGTTAAGCAATCCTTTAAAAATCAGTGCACACATAACGCTTTAGAGACGCTGTTAACCAGCATATCACTTTGCAAATTCTCACAGAACCCGTCCCCAAAAGATTGCCTGTATTCTACACTCATTTGACACCAAATAATTTTTGTGTAAATTAAACGTTCAGGTTTCCGATGGGCCTATGTTATTTAGTACATAACCAATGACTAAAATTCACAACATTTTCATACACTATCACCATAAAGTTTAGAGATATATATTTCCTGCCGCACTGCACATGGAGTTAATTTAGTCTTTGGATTGTTTTCGCCTCGCCTTTTAAATGAATGACTCCTGCTCATTACTTACAACTTTTATACCACCAGGAACCTTGAATTTAATTAAGCTTCAACAGTAATGCCAAATCAATTTAACTCCCCTTCACTAACCTGTAAATGCAGATTTGATACACATTGTTTTGACCCCAGCAAATTGCCTCTTCATTTTAGAGTAATTTTATCATGGCGACCAATTTTGACACTGATATAAGTAGGGTCATGCAAGAGCTATTACTCTGAAGAAAACCGAAAAAATCCATTGGCTGGGAATCATGGCCATATAAGCCTATAAAGTCAGAATGATGAAGCGCCCTCTATACCCAGTCTCACTTAAAGGCGTGTGAAAACCATTTTAGGAAACCAGATTTTCCCCAATGAAATTTTCGTTCGACAAACTACCAGGATGCAGTTAGCGACTAAATTACCCCAATTGTTGTAAAAGTGGTCGCCATTGATATTTTGTGTTATAATTCACGTTTTTCAAACTAACAAGTGAGTCTCAAACAGCTTTTTATTAACATTGCGACTGATATAATGATTATGTGCAATATTCGAAAAACCGGACTTAGAATTTTGATCACAAACAGCCCAGAATTTAGTGTACATTGGCAACTGGTTCCATTACAATAAGTCCGAAAACCGAATTACCAACCTTGCATTGTTGGCATAACTTGCACTCGCTGGGCATCGCTATAGGTATTGGTTGAATATTTGACCATATGGTTATTGTCTTGAACAACGTAAACTTATGTTGTTCCATTGGCTAACGGAGGCTGTCCTTGCCCTTGAATTTTGAACCATCGGGTGTTGATCATGACGCAGTCCTTGCCCTTATACGCCTCACGGTAAGCCTATGGCTACGCTCGCCATTTGACTGCTACTGGCACCAACTTAACGCATTCCACGGTGAGTTCAACGAACTTACAGATATGTTGTTTACACTCTACTGAACTGTTTGAACCGGCTTGATCTACTGCCATGCGATGTGATATGGTCCGTCTAATAACTGTTCAGATTCACGATTCAGAACAATGGTATCCATTGCTGATCCGCGAGGCATTTTATTGGAATGGGAAACTGCACAAAATGCACAATAATTCTTGAGACTGATCCAAAAAACCGAATGTTCCGAAGCAGAGCTACTCGGTATACTTAGATTATTATAACAACGAAGTAGCACGAGGTATCAAAACAATTAACAGTAACGGGCACCGAAATGGAGAATCAATTGCCGAATAAACAAGTCCATTCCAGAGAACAGATTTTCAGAAAAAACTGGACCACACGTCCGCAGGTGATGAATTACAGATGCAATTGTGAACGCTACCTGCGAACAGAACGCTGCCAGATAATCAAGCGTCATTAGCAACAACACAATACACGAGCGAACCCGCATTGGCGCTTTGATGCCCTATTGAAAACAACGGCAGAAGTAAATACGCCATGCACAGACTGGCGCAAAACATTTTACAGCCTGTTGACAAACCCGTTTCTACGATGCTCTCATAAAACGTTATTTTAGGCGAATGATGTGCCCCATGTATATTATGAGCCCATAATATTCTGCAAACACTTTATTTCCTTCTATCAACTAAAACAACTGATTTTATAAGGAACAATGCATAAACAAGCCCATATTGAAAATAATGGGCAGTAAACTGACCAATCAGAAGCTGCATTTTCAATAATGGCAATGTTTAAGAATGTTTTCCAACGTTTTTGCGCACCAGAGGAAGTTCACTGGTGTGGTAAGGCAATGCTTAACCCAATAACCATGGCCAAGTGGGTGTGGTGAACTCTGGACGAAGAACTTGAAAGCACACACCAAGAGCTTAACGACTCCTGTTCCAAAACATTACTACAAAAGCTCCGAGAGAAACCATCCAGGCCCAGCCTCTATCTTGTGAACACAAATCACTTCGAAAACAAGATGCCTATCCCAGCACAGTGACGAGTATGGTTGGTTATGAAAAGTATTCACACATAGGATGCGCTCTTAAAGGGGCGTGTTCCGATCGTCTTTGGGCCCCCCCCTGATTTACCCGGAAGTAGTATCGATTTTGAATCAGTGAAAGGCCGTATTTTTCTCATTGGTCCCGTCCTGAAATATTGACCCTCGAATCCATTTCATTCCAAGATATAAACAAAAAACCGCAAATGCATTATTGCGTCTACCATCAAAAACGCAGTTTGTTCCACGGTACTTGATGGGGTGTATGTGCAGTGCCAGGCTCTCATATCAAGTAGAGGAACACAATACACATACATCGGAAAAACACCTTAATATATATGATGAATCGGCACACGGTGGAGTGAATCTGAATTAACTATCCACTGATATTAATCTGTTTAAATGCTACCGCTGACCCAAAGTGAAAACCAGTCCACTTTTTTTCGGGTGAGATGTACACAATAATTCTAATGTAAGCATAGAACACGGGGGGCAGTTGGATTCAAAGGTGGTATGGTGCGTGAACATGGATTCCGAAACATGTTTGTTGTTTTGACGCCCTAATCAATGTACTCGCGGACATCGCCTTTTGAAAAAAGAGACCCTTTTTACGCGTTTTCTTGTTCAAGTCATATCCACCTTTGAATAAAGTGCAACCCCGGGGGCATGAAGCCTCATTAACTGATCATTGGTTCGTATTTCTCCTGTGTATCATGGTAATTTTGATCAGTATTGGCATCACTTTCAAAGCAAAATCACTCCAATTCTTATTTACAAATCATTTAAACATACAAAATTATCAGACAACATGAAATGGAGGAGCTGAAATAAGGCCAAATAAGGCCAGAAAACGATCACCCTTGAAATAAAAGAAATAGTTACATAACAAAAAAACTAAAGCATATTCTGAATAAAACCCCACGGTACGGACATGGAGTCGTTTTAGTAACTTTTAAAAAGTCTTACCAGTACCACAGCACCTCATGGTATATGACCAACCAAACAAAGACATTACACTGCCCAGAAATAGAAAATTAAGTGTAAGCTTTTATAAGGTTGACTTCCATTGATTTCTGAAATGCTTTATGTCTTTGAGGGTTGGGTTTTATCTCGGATTCCAAGAATAGGCAATGAGGATCGTATCTGATTTGGCTGCGAATGCTTTCTTATTCTGGCAAATGATAATCAGTGGCATTCTTTGTGTGATGGTCATGTACATCGGCATGCTTAATGAAATAGTCAGAAAATAACTGGTACATGTATTTGTATAATGTTTCAAACGGAATAATCCTAACTTAAGATAAGCATCATCCATTAAGAATATTATAACGTAGAAATAGGGGGGTGTGAGGGCTTCTATAGTGACTATTTGACATTGAATTAAGAGCCATGTTTGTAATTGAGAATTTTATCCAAATAAATTTTGCATGAATTCCCCCAGACAAGAACACTATGATTAATTAAGGCAGGATAAGGGTACAATACAAATGTGGAAAAAGATCTTGTCAGGATGTAATGTCTTCAACTTATTGAAACTTGTTTTAGTAAGGCGCATCAATGTGATATTTCCAGGTAAGATTTGCATCGATTATTACCCCCAGAAACTTAGTCTCACTTACTTTATCTAAGTGGTTCCACATCCTCAATAACATTTATCCGTAACTGTTTTAGCAGTATATTTACGTGTTCCGTGCGGAGTACCCAATACCAGTTTACTAGCATTAATAGATAACTTGTTTGCTTTAAACCAATTGTTAACTTCACAGAGTTCCTTGTTGATTAAATCTAACTTACTGTATACCTCAGAAGCGAAAAAAAAAGAATATGGTGTTGTCATCCGCAAACAATATGAAATCTAGTATTGATGAAGTTGTAGTAATATCATTAATATATAATATAAATAATAGCGGCCCCAATATAGACTTTATGACAGTGTTTTATCTTCTGTACCAGGTATATAATCATGACCTATTTCGTTTGTTTGGTGTCCATGTATATACACGTGTTCATCGTGTAATTATTTCACTTCAGCGTCGTTACGGTTTCTTACCATAATTTCCCTTGTTTTTCATGTTTCTTTTATATCATGTACTTTTTGGGTTCACGTTCACGCTCAAGCTCATGATTAATATTAGTCTTATTTTTTTTTTTAATCTTACATGCAGGCCCGTACGCAGTGGGGGGTGCGGTGTCCACTTTTTGCTGATTTTTTGATAAAAATGTCCAAAATTTATAGAAATGTTGACACAAACGTCCACTTTTTAGTGATAAAATGTTCAAAAAGTCCAAAAAAGGACCATTTTAGGGGTTAGATCCACTTTTACCAAAAAGGTCCACTTTTCGAAGTCCCGCCCCCCCCAAAAAAAAAAATAAATCCTGCGTACGGCCCTGCTTACATGTTCTGTGTCTTGTACTGATGAACAAATGAAGGCATTTAACCCTCGTATTACCAAGCCTTTTTGTAACACGGTTTACCAAGGGAATTCGTTTTAAAGCACCCTGTGCTTATGATTTTGATACCAGTGGATAGGTATGGTCATCCTCTTCACATTGATACCAAAATAAGTACCAACATACCTAGTATGGCGTCACAATGCCGTCATAAAGTGCGCGAGTCGGTAAAATTGGCATGATTTTCCACAGAAAAACAATGTACCATACGTGATTTTGACTAAAGATCATTATGACCAGTAATTCTTTTTTATAACTGATGAACAACTGTATACAAGTGTTATGATGTCTCGTAGACGTCAAAGGTCAGAAATATCCTTTTGAACACAAACAAATGAGCCTTGTGCACAAGTGATCTGAATATTTATATAACACAGATTTAATGATTTAATCAGACTGGTTCAAGAATTGGTATGTCCAAAAACAACATTACATATAATAAAATTACACACAATTTGCGATTGTGATACTTATTAGAGTCCCCTAATGTCCAGAGATAAAAGAAGCGTTGCAGTTCAACGATAATACGTCCTCACAGCGAAGACTTCAAAATGACAGTATGCAAAGTCACACTTAAAAATCCTCAGGTAATATTCCATGTGAATCTTCTCAGTCCTGAAGATAACTTTTGTCCAGCAGTTCAAGACGACAAGGTTGAATAAGTCCCTCGACGACACTAATATTCCACAGTATATCAGTCCAAGATAAAATCACCACGACAATTTGGAATCCTATTTTGATTCCCAGCACTTTGGCTTCAAAGACGACAGTAAAATACTTACAGCACATCGCTCACATGGAATTACAAATTCTGGCACTATGTACTGTACAGGTCTACAGTTATTGAAGATCAAAACTAGCTATAACTTCTAGCTACTTGCTACTCTGGCTGCTGGCCATGAGTCTTCCAGTGAGAAGTATTTAACTACTCACAGCTAGATTCCCCTATCATAATAATAATCATTACATCATCATCATGCATAAACATAACCTTGCACTGCCCAATCATATTTCACATAAATAATATCATCTGCATTGCACCATGTTACAAAAATAACATCATGGGAAATCCCCAAGTTGTGCAATCTGTTTTGATCTCAATGCATAAACAAGTTAACACAGTTTCTAAGTTTAGCATTCCGGAGAATCCCACTCATCTCTTGCTTGATGTAAATAATAGGTGCATGATCAAGTTTTGCACAAACAACACTAGGGGAATTCCCCTTTCTCTTTTTCATCATAAACAAAGTGTTTTCCAATGAGAAATCTTTTCTCAAATAAAATTGAGAAATAAAATAAAATAATATTTTTAATCACAAAATGGAGGCCCATATAACACAAGTCAAAATTTTACAGTTATTTGATAGGTACTTTTGTGTATGTCAATCGTGAATTTCGGGAAAATGAATAATAACCAAAAATCATCACAATGAGAGCCAGATGTGATGTATTTTAAAGAATTACTTTTGAGAAAACGATACTTATCTAAAATCATAATGACGCCTCGAATCGCAATATCACACGTGTTTACGTTTTCGACTTTATGAACCCCATATAATCTATATTTGTATAAACAAAAAATACACTGTTAAAAATGATCGTAAAAACGTCATTTTAACTGGCAACTTGGACTCACAACAGATATTTGCACGTTGTGAGTCAAAGTTGCCAGTTCAAATGACCTTTTTACGGTGATTTTCAAACGTGTAATAACCGCACCATGGGTTCGAAACTATGACAGATATATAAGGGCAACTTTTAAAAACAATGTTTCCTAGCAATGCGTGTTTTGAACGGGTGCAACGTATTTTAATGTCATGCCGGTAGCCACTCCCCCCTATAATTTTTAACCAAAACACATATGGTGGACAAAAACATCGATGTATGACTATTAGTACTCAAGCCCACTTTGAAAAAAGGCTCTTGTCTTCAAGTTAGGGTAGGTGGTCGAGTAGAAAAATTCCCAATGGGACAAGTGTTGGGGACATATGTGTGGATCATCAACCTGGGGGGATGTGAAAATCAAAGTGGTTTGCAATTATTTGTTATGGGTCAAAAAAAAAGGTCAAAATTGACCCAAATTAGGTAAAAATCATAGAATGGTGATTTATTTATTCCGACTTCATATTGAAAGGATTACTATAAACTTCCCCCATATAGCACAGATTCAAGAAAAATTTGAATGTTGAATGTTGAAGGACCAAAAAGGGGTCAAAATTGACCCAAATAAGGTAAAATCATAGAATGGTGATTCCAACGTCATATTAATTGTAATAGTTTAATTGTCCCCACTATATTGCTGTACCATCAAGAAGAATGTGAAGTTGAAATCTGGTTTATTTGAACCCCAGAAAGGGCCCAAAGGAGTCAAGTTGACCCACTATGGTAAAAATCATAGAATGGTGATGTATATTCCATATTAATTTTGACAGGTAAAGTCATGTGCCCCTAATAATATAGCTGTAAGATTGAAGATTTGAATGGGTTGGAATCTGGGTTCTTTTTGGCAACCCCAGAAAGGGAACAAAAAGGGGTCAAAATTGACTAAAATAGGTAAAAATATAGGAATGGTGAATTATCTTAATTTTGACCTCATATTGAACTGTACTATTTAATTCCCTCTACTATATTAGCTTTAGATTCAAGAAGAATTTGAATGTTGGAATCTGGGGCAAAAAAGGGGTCAAAATTGACACAAATATGGTAAAAATCAAATGGTGATGTATTTATTCCATCTTAATTTTAAAATGTAATAGTATAATTATTTGCCCATAGCTGTAGATTGAAGAATTTGAATGTAAACCCCAGAAATGGCCAAAAACAAGGCAAATTGTATTTGGTATGCATATGTTTCAATATTAAGGCAAGAATTTCAATAATCAATTGCCAATTTAAAACCTTTATTCACTTTTATCAGTAGTGACATCCAAAATTGAAAACTTTGGATAATAATGGTCAAATTACACCTAATTTGGTCAAAATTATTAACCAATTAATGCATGGTTTACATATCTGCAGTCTTGCTTTGTTAAAATTTGTAATAATGCACAATATCAGGCTTGTAACCAGGGGAGGGGCGGTGAGGGCTGACGCTCCCATTCCAAAAAGTCCCATAACCCTAAAAGGCCAAAAATAGATTTTTCGAGCGAAAATACCAGGGGGATCAAAAAGTAATGCCTCCATAGTCACCAAATCTTTATCAATGATCCGATGAACACCAAATTTACACAGATTATAGCCTGAGGACTCTTCTACATGGAACTACTGTTCAATATAGTCACCATGTCTTTCGATGCATTTACGCCACCGTTGAACCCAAGCATCAAATCTGGTTTGGAAATACTCTGGAGCTTAATTTTAGCCACTAAACATAACCTTTCCTATTCCATAACTGAACAACTGATTTGATTTCAACCAGATATTCAAATCTCTAGAAAGTTTATCATAATAATTTATTTTTATCTATTTTTCCGATTGAGTGATTGCTAATTTGATCTGAAGCTTAAGCAAAGAGCAGCCATGGAATTTCTGACGAAAGAGGGTTGCACACCGATGGAAATTCATGGACGACTTAAAACTGTGTATGGAGACGCTGTGGTGGACATCAGCAACGTTTGGCGTTGGGTAAAGAAATTCAAAGAAGGGGAGACTGATATTTCAGACAAACCTAGGTGTGGCCATCCATCAACCACAGTCACAGAAGGCAACCTAAAACGTGCTGATGAGTTAATCGGAGCAGATAGACTCATCAGAGTCCAGGAAATGCTGAGGAATGGATGTTTCTTATGGATTCCGCACAAACATTAATCTCTGACTTGGAATATTAAGAGTTTGTGCTAGTGGGACCCAAGCAGTTGAACCAGCGGACAATAAACAGAGCGGGTAGAGGTGTGCCAAGAGCTCCTGGATGCATTGGAGTTGAGGGACAAGATTTCTTCAAAAATGTATGGTTACTGGAGAGGAGCCATGGGTACTGTATGACCCAGAGAGTAAGGTTCACTCCAATCAATGGCGCCATAGCTTTCACCACGTCGCAGGAAAATTCAAGGCTGCCAGATCGACTCACGCAGAGGGCCGATGGGCTAAGGTTTGGGACACGAGCTGAGGTTGTTATTCTACAGACTTCTTGCCTTGAGAGTCAAACAGTCCACAGTGAAGATATACGTAATTACACTTGCAGCTGAGGGGAGCCATCAGGAAGAAGAGACCACTTAAAGACATCCATTCCATACAGCTCCATCATGATAATGCAAGGCCACACACGTGCACACGTCACTTTTCACAACCCAGGCAATAGCCAAAATGGGGTGGTCTGTGATACCTCATCCACCATACAGTCCTGACGGTGCACCTTCAGACTTCTATTTGGGCCAATGAAAGAAAGTCTCTGTGGTTACCCATTTGAAGACTTGGATGAAGTCATGCAAGTCATCTGTTAATTCATGGACCAGGAAGCAAGCTCCAGAGTATTTCCAAACCGGATTTAATGCTTGGGCTCAACGGTGGCGTATTTGCATCGAAAGACATGGTAACTATGTTGAACAGTAGGTCCATGTAGAAGAGTCCTCAGGCTATAATCTGTGTAAATTTGGTGTTCATCGGATCATTGATAAAGATTTAGTGACTAAGGAGGCATTACTTTTTTATCTCCCCTCGTATGTAGGTAAAAGTCCATTTTTGCCAGATTTGCTCCCTTTGTAATTTTGGGGGACCAACTTTGCCCCTTTGTAATTTTTTGGCGAAGTCCCCTTTTGAAAAAAAATTGCCCCTCTCCTAATTTAGTGTTCCTTTTACTGACATTCGCAATAAAAAACTTTGAAAAGGGATCATAATGGACCAACCCAAATTGGTCAAAATTTAACCCAATATGCCACAATTTCAGTCTTTTTCCTAAAACTAGGTAAAAACAATCCAGTAGGAGAGAAACAATTGGTCTGTCAGAATGAAAGCTATCCTAAAATGTTGTTAAATATGATCTTTTGGTTTATTTCTGCCCTGAAATTATCACAACTGTTTTACTATTATGAATAAGTATAATATGAAAGTCTGTTGTCTCCAGAGCAACTAAGATTGCATTCTACAGGCCTGTGTGAAAAACATCTTACTGTATGGTGCAGAAACATTGACAATGAAGGGGGAGCTTTTTAAGTGGCACTTATACCAGGCAACTCATGCCAGTTGAAAATATCTCCTGGAAAAAACATCCTACCGAATATCAGATCTATGGTGAAATACCTCCTATTACCACAATTGTGGCACAGAATAGAGCACAATTCGGTGGGAAATGCTTTCAAGTCAAGGACCAGATTATATCAGACCTTTATTCTGTGGATTCTGTGGTTCTATGGAGATTTTTGCATCAGAGGATCCGTTACTATGTTTTGTTTTGGATATGTATCGTAATTGGGTCTGAACCTATAGAACCTGGCGTGAAAATTGAACGTTTTTTGTCGGGTACTTCGGTGCTCGCAAACACAGAAAAGTTAACACGCAATCGCTACGGGCCGCATCCCTTTTTCCCACAATGCCTTTCGGTATTATTCCAGTCTTGAGAATTTTCAAACGCTGCGGCGCCAATTTTTTTTTTTTTTTTAATTTTGCAATTTTAGAAACAGGATATAGGTACTTACCGGACCGCCGGCCGACAGCATTATTGCGAAATGTTGTTTTTCTCATATTCATTCAAAGACTCATATTTTTTTTCGTGAATGAGCATTTTCTGCAATTGACATACCCAATAAATGTTAATTATAACGTTTATAAAAATTATGGTGGAAGAATTTTTTTAATTCGCAGATGTATGTAGTCAAGCTTCACATATTGATAATCCCATGGCCTATATTCGTCATGCATTAAAAATAATTACAGCATGTTACTGCTGCCTTGCCGATACTAACCCCCAAGGGGGGGTTCCATAGTACCCAACATTTGATTATTTTTATTTTTGCGGATTTCGGTTCGGTTACGCAATAAATTTTTCAAGGAGTTTTTTGCTAAATGGTCTTGATGTATGAATACTGTACTCTACTGTACTAAAAAAAAATTCAATCCGCCCACGGCCTTTCATTAGAATAAGTAGGTTGGGTCCTGGAAAACCCCCCCCCCCCCTGGGGCCACAACGGAAGTGAAAAAAAAATCAAGATATTTTTTAATTTTAAAAAATTAAGTACTTAAATCGGGATTATTTGCTTAGATATATACCTTAAGAGGCAATTAATTAATAATTAATAATACTTAAATCAAATAACCCTTTCTATGCTGATAGCATCAATTTTAATTTTGTCATGACGTGCTCTTAACTGTGTAAGTCTATGGGGAAAATAAGGTGATTTTGAAGTTTCTGAGAAAAATACAAGATGGTATAAATTTGGTTATATTTTGCAATGATTGTTTTAATTGGTTATTCTAGAGTAGATATAATGAATTATTTTGGTTCAAAACCTTATATTGGAGTTGCTGAGGATGGAATGTGCGAACCATCCTTTTCGGAGAGTGACCTTTCCATTGGCCATAGGTCATAGGTCACAGTTCGGATTTCAATTTTATGGTGGGTATGTGGGTTTCTTACGTAACCCCCATTTATTTGTGTTATGTCATTATCACACTCCCATGGGAAAGTGGTTATCTGGGTTGGGTCCCTAGGACCCCCCCCCCCCTTGGGCACTAACGGAATTTTTTTTATTTTTTTTATTTTGTTTAAGTGTTTTAACAAAAAATTCGTAAATTGTTTGTCATTTACATTCACAAGCTCGCCACATATACGTGAAGGCCCACTGAACTCTACACATGGATATCGGGTCTGATTCGCCGCTTGAAGCCATAGGAAGTTGATTTTGTCCTTCTTGAAAGGGCTGTTTCCGATCGTCTTTGGGACCCCCCGGATTTACGCGGAAGTAGTATCGATTTTGATATCAGATAAAGGCGTCTTTTTCTCATTGTTGTCCTTAAATTTGAGCCCTCGAACCCCTTTCATCATTCCCAAGATATAAACAAAACCGCCGTTTATGGTTTAACCACTTATTAGCACAGTATGGAATAGGGCTTTTGTGCAACATGCATTATTGCCCTCTACCATCAAACACCGCAAGTTTGTTTCCCACGGTACTTTATGGGGTGTATAATGTGCAAGTGCAGTCTCCTCTAGCGTCAAGAACACATACCATAAATCGGGCACAACCACCTTTAATATGGCGGGATAATGCATACACTGCTGTTGTACACATATCCACACATCTGTTTCTAAAAATTGTTCTAGCAAGTTCCTTAGACTTTGACAATAAAGTGAAGCCCTATTGAGAAGGGCAAAATGCAACTTCCTGTGGTTTCAAACGGCGACTATTCAATGGTACGCCAGCCCGTTATCCATGTGTAGAGGTCAGTGGCGACGCCATCATTAACAATAACAGCCCAGTGTATACAGCTTGAACATCAACATGATAAAAGACATTATTTTATAAGATATGCCGGTGTCATAAAATACAGTGTCCGTGTGAATGACTGTCCTATCACCCATCTCGCCATTGTGTTCTCCATTGACCGCTGTACGCATCACTTGTTTCGGCTCTGTACCCAAATGGCCTCGTCTACAAGACACGGTTTATTCCGTACATGTTGACATGGTAGCTGGGGTACTCTCTCATGGGGGACACTCAGCTTCTTTACACCGGTGTAAAAGGAGATATAGTCCGGCAGGAACCATCGTCCGGGCTCCATGGACGACGACGGAATAAGACCTGAAACTAATGTTGCGTGAAGAGTCAACTGAATCGATTGCCCTATTCTTCGCCATTTTAGGCGGACTGTGAATCCGGAGGACTATTTCTCCTGCCACGCCGGCAGTCTTGCGCATCATACCCGAAATGTAACCAATATTCATGGTACGTGCGCCCGTGTCATTAACCGATGTGTGATTTAATGTATTGTTTTGGATGAGCGGATTTCAAATTTTAAGTATACAGGGTGTCTCAGAAAGAATTACATCCTAACTATAGGCGACCATAACTTCAAAAGTAAGTATCACATTTGAGAAATTTAAAAAGACTCTTACACCATACTACCTGTTAACATGTGCTGTGCTGTGTGCTGTGATGTGCTGTTTACATTAAAATATTGAAAAATAATGGTTTAAGATTCTTTTTAAATTTATCAAATGTGATACTCACTTTGGAAGTTATGGTCACCAATAGTTAGGGTGTAATTCTTTCTGAGACACCCTGTATAATAAGATATTAATTTTGCACAGATGAGGCACCACAATGGCTGTTTTGAGGTGGCAGAACAGCGGCCTGAAATATTTTATGGCTTGTTTGTGTTTATGGTTATTTCTTCAAAAATGACATTCTGGTACATCTTTAATGTATAACTTACAAGCAATGTTTTATTATAGTGTATTCTTTCAAGCACAAAAAGGCTGAAGCAACGTTAATTCAACGTGGTCAGAAAATTATTGTGTGTGTGTGTGTGTGTGTGGTGTGTGTGTGTGTGGTGTGTGTGTGTGTGGTGTGTGTGTGTGTGCGTGCTCGTGCGTGCACGCGCGCGCGGGCGAGGTGAGCAGGTGTGCGTACGTGCGTGCGTGCAGTCTTGTGGGTGTGTTGCGTATTGATTTGCTTGTTTTTCTTTTCTTGTTTTATTTTGCCTTCGAGACACAGTCATACAATGCAATCCCTTTATCGATGCAATCCCTTTGCTAACAACGATTTATCACGGGTCTTACTGAGATATTTAAAACACTAACCATATTCGACATAAATATATTTCAAACAGCAATTTTCATGCACCGTTGTTTTCATAATAACCTTCCTAAATCATTTGAAACTTCTATAAACACAAAGATATCCATAAGTATAACACCAGAGAAGCAGCGATAATGCGAGAGAATAAAAAAAAATGTGGAAATGCATTTTTAGCTTCTAAATCCAAGATAAGTATGTACAATTTCATATATAAAACTACTTAAATGTAGAAACAAAAACGCCAAATAGCGATTCTTTTTAAAGTATTTAAGGAAATTTGTTATACCACCTTTCCAAATAGATATGCAGCGACGCGTCGGCGTCTCACTATGCGGCTGTTTGTGGTCAACACCATTACCGAATAAACAAAGATCAATAATGTTTGCGTTTGAAGTCAAACTGTACAGGTCAAGAGCTGTCATGGTGCACAATATTACACCTATAAATATGCGATATTCACAAGGAAAGGTTTTTGAACTCAAGTCGGAATTTTGATACGCGCGTATAGAATTATTACACAATCAGATAAAAGGTACTACCTTTGCTTTGATACACGGTTTTCAATCCAACCACTTGCAGATTATCTTAGCATATGCCAGTAACAAAAATCCCAAAATTGAATTTTGTTGATTACTTTGTATTTCGTATCAGCTGCAAGATCCCTTTAAAATGTTACCTTTCAATTTCAACTAAATACCCAATTAAAATCTCGGTCCCAGGATTTGGAATTACCTTGACCTAAATCTAAAATCATTAAAATCAGGCAATACAAATTCAACTAATTTCTAAATATGTTTATTTTTCTATTAACTAATGTTATGGCGGCCATTGATTTACAGTATGCAATATACTCTACCAGACACTTTATATGGTATCTGTACTGCACACCATTTACGCTCCCATAGCATCTCTAGTGCAGGGACACAGCGCCACCTATTTCGTATCCGCATCGCTAATTGGCCGGCTATTCTTAGACATGCGCTATGTCATGGGACTCCCTAGCAGCCAAACGCTGTGTTAAAGGCTCTGCGATTAGCTTGAACAAGGAATGAAAAAACGGTTTCGCGGTACCTTGGATATCGCGAAATCAACGAATCAGGTGGTCAATCTGATGTTAGAAACAGGTTCCTGACAAAAAAGACCCCTTAGCTCACTAGTTTTGTAAGCCTGACGTGTAGCATGACTTGACAGCAGCAATCGAGAATTGAGCCAGCTGATAAGAGCTGATAAGGTAAGAAAAATGCTTGTATGGATTTTTCACGTTTTTTCGTCCTTTTCCAAAAATAAACCTATATTATAAACTAGTCAGCTAACTAGACAATTTAGTTTGGAATATTTTGGTGCGTACATCGTTACGATAGGCCAAGTATTTTGCGTAATCTCCAGTGTACCGCAATGTACAACAAATCCGAATCAACGCTATCTGACACTGTGTGTACCTGGAGTTTCCCACGCTTAGCCGATTATGATGTGGTTGATAACTCCCTAGCGCAGTGAAGATTTGCCAAGGTTTGCCAAGATTCAACAATGGCCGGCGCTGTGTGCCAAGACAACACGTAAATGGTGTGACTGGATTAACTATTTGTAATGTCTAATGTCTGAGCAAACAAACAAATTACTTGCATATAACGTCGCCGTGATCATCTCCGCCGACACATCAATCTAGTAGACCACAGTTCAATGCCCTTTTCTACTTTATTCTTGCCTTTAGCACACATCAACTTCGCCATCTCCACCTTTGTTTTATACCCTGATGTCATCTACATGAATGAGACTCACTAATTGTAAGTCCTTATCCTGTACTTTCTAGTTCTGTCCTGTTTTGTCTTGTCTTGCGCTGCCCTGTCCTGTTCTTGCCTTGTCCCCCTTGTAATTGCCTCTCAAAGTTCCACTCTCATGGGTGGGGTCAATCTTAAAGCTCATATGATCTTACTGGCCTCTCCCTCACACATCTTCCTGCTCCTCATTGCTTTCGCACAATGTTATTGATGCTTCTACTTAACCGTATAGCAACTGATATTATATATTTTCTAATTGCAGTATGTCTACCTTGGCTCTTCACTAGTATATTTAAATTATTAATTTTTTTTTTCTACATTGTAAACGAACTTGAACTTGAACTATGTTTTGTTTAAATAATGTGTAATAACAAATCTTTCAATAATACTGTTCGCTTCGGTAACATTGGGTTAAAAGTTCATTTCGATAGACAGAAGTAGCGTTTTAAATAAGGCTTTATCTTGTCTTTATCTATTGTGTCTGTGTCAATTTGTCAAATCTTGCCAAATGATTACGTTCATTTGTCAACACAGCAAAGTTGATAATGATTTATTTCGAAAGCAAGCTTTCTCGTTCAGCAGAGTGTTGGGAATAAATAGGCATAGTCATGCGTTTTGAAGAAATCCTCGAAAATATTGGCGCCTTCGGCCGATATCAGCAACGCCTCTATTTAGCATTATGTATACGGAGCTTCACGTCAGGAATGGTCACTCTGATGCACGTCTTTTTAGCGGGAGAATCTAACCATTGGTGTTACGCTCCCGAGCTTGACTTTGTTAATTGCACGGCTAAATCTCTGCATGAAAAAGAATGTGCGGAGGCCAAGATGTCAGTCTCCATACCTCCTTCGAGAAATGAAAATTCTCCATATGAAAATGACAACTGCAATCGGTATAACTTGACTGGATACGGAGCAGACGACTGGTATCCGGGATGGGTGACCTCTGACGTCACTAATAATACTTTGGGCTGCGATCACGGTTGGGTTTATGACACAAGTCAGTTTAAAACAACTATAATCACTGAAGTAAGTTAAGAAAATATTACTTCAATGTCAATTGCTTTGTTAACTGTACCCCCCCTCCTTGTTATGATCTGCCGTATCGCCTTTTAGTTGTTTTTTTTTATCATTCCTTTTCTCAAATTTCTTGAAATTTACTCTTGCTTCCAGACACATGGGGCACTATTTTGTAATAATAAAATGTTTTGTTACAATACGACCATAAAAAGGTTTTATGGCATAAAAAAATCTTGCTACCTGTGTGCAAGATTACTTATACTCATAGATAATCACATATCATAGATAATTAAACTATGATCCTTGTATAATCATATTGTTATTTCAGCCAATATACCTTATACAAAATTCCTCTAGCAAGAGGGATACAAATACACGCAATTATGGCAAATTGATTCTTAGATTCTTGCGAATTCAGCCAGATTCCTAAAATGCAGGTCTTTTTTGGCCGTATTCCAAGACTTAGCCTTGATTTATTACACCGTATTGCATATAAATTAACATTTATTCTCTATTTTGATGGGTTTAAAATTGTGTTTTCAGGTTTGAATTCAATGCTTTAGAGAAAGTCTAGAGAAAGATAAAATAAACAAACTCCAACTTGTCTAGGTATAAAAGCGACAGTTTGATTATATTGCTTTGTGGTTTTAACCTTCCCTTGATAAAACTCTTATCAATTTTTTTGCAAATGCAGAAAAAACCTGACCGACTAAACAAGGCGCTCTGCTTGAGTTGAACTTATTTAACTCGCTAGTGGAAGCATAGAGTGAATTCTTGCCATTTTTTTAGTTTTAGGGAGTGGGATATGCTCCACTCCTTATTATGATGACATTATTTATATCAGACGTCTGAACCAATGAATGAAGTTGGTAGAGCGACTTGAGTAAGGCTATCCAAGACTTCACTATTTTTTTAGATAGTGTATCCTCAACTCACTGTAGAAGTATGATCCATTACAATTCCCACCTTGTACGTCCTTCTATATATTGTTAATTCCAAAAATTTAATACCATATTTTAAACAGATCTAGAAAGTCTTGTAATTTTACACAGATAGTTCTGAGGACGCTCTTTTAAACAATTGTTATAAGAGTGTGTTACAGTTGATATAACAGAGACCGCTAAAACCTAAAAAAAACATAGGTTTGTTTGCGTAACGGAGGGAAAATATTAGGAACAGTCGGTCGGATTTGTTTAATGAACTTCGTACTGTTTTACTCTAAAATGAATAAAACATGCTACTATTTAAAGGTACAACGAGAGATTTCACATAACAGGTGTCCATAAAATATGAAAAGTCTGGTGTGTTTTTTTACATGTGAAAGGATTCAGCTGAGAATTCTTCCTTTCGTAGAAAAATTGTGAAAATTGAAATTAAGCTGATCATAATCGCCTTTTGTTTTGACTTTCAAAGCATTTCTGTAGCAAAATACAAGGTAAGAAATTTATTCAAATTCAATTCAAAATAGTTTATTTTCAAACGCCCTCACTTTTCACAAACAACTGATCACAAAGCAGTAACACATGTTGATATAACAGGAATACAAAATAATTATATAGATTGAGTTGAAATACAATACAATATTTAACTGGTTGAATAGAAGCTACAATTATGTATGTTTATATATCAATAGAAAATAATAATATTAAGCTTAGACAGGTCATATTAAAAATATTGCAATATTGACATAGCGATAGAAGACAATTATGATAATATTAATAATCTAATAATAGAGACAAAAAAATACAAAATATGGTCGTAGTAAAAAACTCAACCACAATCTATGTAATAATAAAACTAATGGAAATTATTGCATTTGAGAAAAGTCATGGGAGAAAAAGGGGAGATGAAGGAGAGGTCAATAAGTCCAAGAGGCTTTAAAACTGGATATCTTTATTCAAAGCGTTCCAGATTTTAGGACCAGAAAATTATGTTGATTATTTTAACAAGTTTGATGTTGGTTTAATGGTTATAAAGTGTTTAGCTTGTATAGTGTTATAACTATGAATGTCACAGTGTCGTGAAAAAAGTCAGAGAAGGAATTTTGAAAAGTGTTATTATTATAGCGATACATAAAGAGTACCGTTTTTAATTATTTTATTTAACCCAAAGATATTTAAGGTCTTAAAATTGTTAAATATATTTGCTTGGTTTGAGACAGATAATTTGAGTTGTTGATAATACAAAAGCTTTTTTCGAATTTTAAAGAGATGTTCTAATTTGTTAGAGTTGGGAGAGTCCTATGGAGATATTAAGATCAAACAGTTATCGATATTGCCCATCTATGTTGGCGTCTTGTCTTATGAAATCGCTACATAATTATGACACAATGGATCCCCACCTCCTCTCGTTGGACTTTAAAGCTTCTTTTTTCCTACTATGATTACTTGCATGTATTGTTTTTCGCTTGTCTTGATTTTATTATTTTTAATCGTTTTTGTGTGTTATTTGTGTGAATTGTAAATGGGGGGGGGAGGGGGGGGGGAATCTTTATCGATTTGGTCGTTTATTTGGTGTGGGGGGTGTGCGTGTTTGTGCTAAAGTAGCTTTAACATTTTTGAAATTGGCGCGTGCAAAATGACCCATTAGCTCAATTTTGGGGCCCACCCTACTAGGTCATAAATGCCCAACGAGTTTGACTGATAGGGTTTAAGCCTCTCATACCAAGGTTAATTGTTTATAAAGGTCAACTTGAGAATAGAGGGAGGTATCGCGAAGCAGGAGAGATAGTGTTTCGAAACCGCATTGTTTTTAAGAAAATTGATATTGCCATTGATAAGTAAACATTATCATATTTCGTATTATTCCCCAGTTGAGAAGTATGTATTAAATTCCCCGTATACCTTTGACTTTTTCCACTTATCTATTCTATTTGCTTGGATTAAATTTGATTTGGTCTGCCAAAACGGAAAACTACCTGATATTAGACTGCGTCCATGTACTTCGTTGGTGTTCTTGTCGGTACTTACTGCAATGGGGGCCCGCTCTGACAGGTACAGTTATGTTTTAAGTTGTGTTGAATGTTCATCGTCGCTTATATGTAGGCTAAATCTGCGAAAAACAAACTAAGCAAGATCAAAGTTGAAAATAAAACAGGATTATGTAACATGGTATTTGAGCTTTACAACTGGAAAAATCGAAGACCTTCATGAACTTCAACAAAGAAAAGTTACTGATCTTCTTCACCAATATATTATTTGTGACTTTTTATAAAATCGCAGTACAGAACCCCTTACACACTTTCACTGGAAATTTCCTCCAATCTGCTTAAACCAATGATATCAAAATATCTTACCAGTCGACAAAACGCACTTCTCACGAAAAAGTGAAGGACTTTCGAGTATAGCTGTCAGGTTCATGAATATAGTTCTTTGTTATTGACCGCAAAAAATGTTATTTAATGTCATTGGGACTCTCCCTCATTAAAAACTACTCTTGTCAAAATAATATTTTAGCGCGAAATACAAAGTAGTATGAGACTAGCGCAATCGTACACTAAAGGGGAGGGGGATCTAAGCTTTTAATTACGATAACAATCTAGTACACAGATTACTGGTGCTTACCCGCATTTCTTTACATATATAGTTCAAAGTTGAGAAAGAAACACGCATCGCCTACTAGAACATTGGAACAATTATTTACCATGGCATACCCCACAATGCCTAGCGTGACCCCCTGAACAAAAAATCCTGGAAATCCACGCCTGGGCAGAATTGAAACCCGGACCCTTCTCGCACAAGGCGAATGCTCTAAACCACTTCACCACCCATGCCGTCTGATCAACGGGGCTTAGGCGAAGAACGTTTATGAACTGTTATTTGCTTTTTTTAAATCACATTTGATACTTGCGAATATTTTGACTTTGCATTAATGTAAACTTCGGAGGTCCATAATCAACGAGCTATGGATTAAATGTTTACAAATGGATCAAATGTGAGATTCATTCTTCAGGAATCAGGCATCATTGCCAAACGGCTTAGAAACGATAGTTTTTGGCGGCTTGGAACCTTCGAGAACAGTACATTAGAGCTGAGTGATTTAAGAAGTACTAGGAAACAGTATTTGATGCTGATCGTCCGTCGTAACTAGAATCACAGCCATATTGAAGAATGGGGCAATGTGCTTTTCCCTGGCCACTGCAGCCTGGAGTGTTACGTTACCTAATTCACTTTTATATCGGTTGAGCTGTCGTGGAAAAACACGATAAAAGCCATGGCAGTTTACAAAACACGTTTACGCTCAAAATGAAATCCATTAGCTATGTCATTTGCATATGCATAGAACTGACATCCTGGGCGATCTTCCTAGACACTAAGAATTCAAGCGGAAAGTAGTGTTCCCTGTAGAGTTCAGTGTACAAACCGCACGAGGAGTCCAGTGGGGCAACCGCAAGTCTCTCAAAAAGCACGGCTTGAATAGGTATCCCCCATTCGCTTTAATTTCAAACTCGTCAAGCCTGTATTGAGTGGAATAACGACTAAACACAGAGTCTGACGGCATCATTATACTTGCTTGGGAAATGTCCAGTCCGACTGAACCATAGAGTGAACTTACTTTACTTGAACTCGTGGACTGACCGTTTCGCCTTTCCTCTCTCCTTTTCTTCTCACCCTCTCTCCCGCCAGCTGTCGACTTACCCTCCATTTTCTCTCTCGCCTCACCTGCCCAGTCTTATTAATGACCTGTGTTATAAGTTTTTAGATCGTTCTGTTTTCTTTCTTCCCTTGATATCTAGATTGGACGCTACCGAATGCTTCTCATAGCGCTTATTGCAGGTACATGCTCCATCCTCATGTTGGCGTTATCTAATAGTTACCCTCTGTTCATCGTAGTCCGTGATTGGTTGGTGCGACTTCTTCAGCACTAACGTTGTAGCCGCTACCTTAAGTGAGTCTTTCATATTATTTTCCTGTAAAGTAGCGCTCAATCTGCAAGCGAGTGGTCAACGAGTGCGGTGAGACGTGCTTAGCAATGTAATGATAATTATAACAGCGGGAAAAAACAATTGACCAATTCCATCTAGAGTTTCGGAAGGGTTTGAGATCTTTCTTTAGAAATTCCATTAAGAATCAGACCATAAAACTGCAATATCCAATTTCAGCGCTCTTACAACGTGATGCAAGTATCATAGCAATGAAGGTAAAAACTCTCTATAATATTTTGTTGGTAGTTTATGAATCTTTAGAGTTAATTGTGTCAATGCCAGGATATGACACAATTAATACACGAAATGGGCTGCTCAAAGACAAACCATAACATTTAAATAGTAATTAATTAAGAAATGCCTCATTAAGTGGTGTATGCACTCAGCGCTTAAAATCTACGTTACTGAAAAGGGTTTTATATAGAGTACTGATGTGCCGGGAAGAAATATTGACTGCGGCATGGGTAAAAAAAAAAAAATAATAGCTGTACCTCTCTAACTAGAAGTCAAATTCGAAACAATAACCAAGATTTCGTAGTTTTATTGACCTTATATTTATTGTAAATATTCACAGCACGACAAGATCAATGTAGTGAGTTTATGTTTGTGTTGTGTTATGTTGGAAACGACTGCCATTGTGAGTTGCTATGTTATGCGACAATAGCTTAAGGTCAGCAAAGTTCCTTGTCCTAGTTCGTGTTAGCCTCAGATGTAGCGGGAAATTATGTAAGACAGTGCTTATTATTATTGCTCCTATTGCCTGACAATTTTGATTCCTATTTGACTCACTGGTCATGGCAAAGTATTTGCGTCAGGTTTGAAAGAGAGGGTGATCACTGCTGGCGTCCCAATTCCGGTCCGCGAATGGACCCCAAATGGAAAATAAGCTAAATAATGAAAATTTTTAGGTTAATCCGGACATTGTGAAAATAAATCAAAATCTTAAATGGTGACCAGGTTTCGGCGATATGCGTGTACTTATCATTCCTACCTTATTCTTCACAATTAATGAGCAACCAATTTACAATTCCGTGCAGGAATATGCAAATCAGTCATTGACCTGTGACATAATTATACTTTGCTGTTTCTTCACTATCATGCGACTGTACCTTAAATGTTAGGTTCTCAGGAAAATCATGAATGGCAGCCGGTCAAACATGGAAATTGATAGGGTGGGCCAACTTTCCCAGTGAATAGCACGCGCCAAAATCACATCCTAGCACGGAATATATGCTTAGATTCACTGGACATTTTTTCCTGGCAGGAAAAGAATTGTATCCGGCCTGAAAAATCTGAATGAAGCGATTAACAATTCTGACTTAAAATGCTCCATAAGTAGAACCTTAAAAATGATGTCTAATTGAAAAATTTGAGAGCCCAAATGGGCGGAATCCGAGCCTATAAGGGTGTCAACTTAGAGATGTGGCCCCACGTCAATAATTTTAAAACAATAACCGGCAGTAGGATTCGTAATGAAGTAATTGAAATCTCAATGGACTCATCTTTATACACGGAATGTTATATCCATTCGATCGGTGCAAGCGTTCTATCTGCTAGTAGATGCAAACTCTCGGAAACATTTCTCTGGCGGTAGCTGTGCAATGTCCGGTGGCCCTTACAAGAAGTTTTGCCTCTATTGTTTGCTACAAGAAAATAAATTATATATGCCAAACGGGAGCATATTATTAGCATTCTATTGAATGTTTGCTTGCTTGTTTGGTGCGATCCGCGTGTGCGTGCGAGCAGTCGCGGTAGGGTGTGTTTCTAATTCTTACCATGGAACATGTTTTTACGCTAATGTGTCAGTGCAATCTTACTTGTTTCTTAGGTAAGGAATTTGTGCGTCCAGCTGGCGGACGTTTGTTGGCAAAACTGTGGTAACTTATTTTGGGCGGAGGCTACATGTTTGAGCAGGACTTGGATATTTATAGAAGTTGGAGAATATTAATCTTTGTCGTGGCTATTTTCCCAGTTTTGGTGTTACTTTTTATACCGTGAGTACACGCTGAGGACCAATTGTAAAATTTCAAGTAGTAGTAGTTTCACAATTTCCATATGAATTATTAATATCTGCTCATGAAGCTGACGCTGAACAATACCTTAAAAAGTTTGTAATTGCCTACACCTCCCGATGCGCGATACTGTCTCTACCAATGATCGTCCTCCTAACGCGACGTTATTTTGCGGACGTCTCGGGTACTTCTGAGGCTATTCGCAAAGTTCTACAGAAGAAAACTACGGGTTATTTAAGACGACTAAAACTCTACGACAACAACTAGTACAACCTAAAGACCCTTCCCAAGAACTCCAACTGGAGTTATCTATTCTATCTTGTGGATTCTATGTGACAAAGTGTTAACATTGTGAAACGGCAGATTCAAGAAAAAGAGAACCGACGAACACCAAAAAGCGACTAACGGGCAACACACAAAAATCGGCTATCGCCGAGCATGTGTGGAACGACCAACATAACACTGACTGGGACAAGACACATTCTGGACAGGAGGACACTAATTAACTCAGGGAGATTGGTACATCAAGTATACATCTAACAACTCCAATAGGGACAAATAAAGGTGAGAAAAATTCATCATGAATGGGTAGGACTAATCAAAGGATGCTTCTCGACCAATGAAACCCGTAAACTTAATACTGGGGTTGCTCGGGCAAGATTATCTTTCATCTGAACCCTTTCTTTAACAACAAGACACATTACCGACAGTAACACAAAATAATACGCCAGACAGTACCACATTTGTTGACCGCAATGCATATGCACATTAGTCGTATTGTCCAGGAAAGTTACAGACGATATACGAAATTAAAGAAATAAATACGGAAAGCGATGGCAAGAGATTCCCCGTGAGAGGGCGCTATCGGTTCATTGTGTACAGGGACTGTAGGAAATTAAAAATAAAGCGCACGCCTGATGAAAGGCTTACCACTATGCGAAGCAGAAATAATTGTAACAATTTTCCTATATGCAGGGTATAATAATTCCGAGGAGAGCCTTGAAAAAAAACTACGCAGGGTGGATCCGTGCGGGTTATAAATCCAATTATATTATAAGGTCACCCCTAACCTTTCCAAAATATCAAAATATAAACCATGAAAAATATGAACGAGTTAGGGTTGCATTTTTGGGTCAACCTGTATGATTATATACTATTACTGCTACTACTACTATACTACTACTA